>PVKP010011314.1:0-61725 GCA_004027715.1 Plecturocebus donacophilus
AACACCCAAAACCAGAATGCCTCTCCTCCTCCAAGGGATCACAACTCAGCAGCAGCAAAGGAACAAAGCTGGATGGAGAATGAGTCTGATAAATTGACAGAAACAGGCTTCAGAAGGTGGATAATAACAAACTTCTCTGAGCTAAAATATGTGCTAACCCAATGCAAAGAAACTAAGAACCTTGAAAAAAGGTAAGACAAAATGCTAACAAGAATAAACAGCTTAGAGAAAAATATAAATGACTTAATGCAGCTGAAAAACACAACATGAGAATTTTGTGAAGCATACACAAGTTTCAATAGCTGAATCGACCAAGCAGATGAAAGGATATCAGAAATTGAAGATTAACTCAATGAAATAAAACAAGAAGGCAATATTAGAGGAAAAAGAGTGAAAAGAAATGAATGAAGCCTCCAATAAGTATGGTATTATGTGAAAAGACCTAATCTACATTTGATAGGTGTACCTGAATGTGACAGAGAGAATGAATCCAAGCTGGAAAACACTCTTCAGGATATTATCCAGGAGAACTTCCCCAACCTAGCAAGGCAGGCCAATATTCAAGTCCAGGAAATACAGAGAACACCACAAAGATATTCTTCAAGAAGAGCAACTCCAAGACACATAATCATCAGATTCACCAGAGTTGAAATGAAGGAAAAAATACTAAAGGCAGCCAGAAAGAAAGGTCAGGTCACCCACTAAGGGAAGCCCATCAGACTTACAGCGGATCTCTCAGCAGAAATCCTACAAGCCAGAAGAGAGTGGGGGCCAACATTCAACATCCTTAAAGAAAAGAACTTTCCACCTAGAATTTCATATCTGGCCAAACTAAGCTTCATAAGTGAAGGAGAAATAAAATCCTTTATGAACAAGCAATTGCTGAGAGATTTCATCACCACCAAGCCTGCCTTACAAGAGCTCCTAACAGAAGCACTAAATAGGAACAACCAGTGCCAGCCACTCAAAAAATGTACCAAATGGTAAAAAGCATCAACAAAATGAAGAAACTGTGTCAACTAATTGGTAAAACAACCAGCTAGCATCAAAATGGCAAGATCAAATTCATACATAACAATATTAACCTTAGACATTAATGGGCTAAATGCCCCAATCAAAATACGTAGACTGGCAAACTGGATAAAGAGTCAAGACTCATTGGGGTGCTGTATTTAGGAATCCCATCTTACATGCAAATCCACACATAGATTCAAAATAAAGGGATGGAGGAATATTTACCAAGCAAATGAACAGCAAGAAAAAGCAGGGGTTGCAATCCTAGTCTCTGATAAAACAGACTTTAAGCCGACAAAGATAAAAAGAGACAAAGAAGGGCATTATATAATGGTAAAGGAATCAATGCAACAAGAAGAGCTAACTATCCTAAATATATATGCACTCAATACAGGAGCAACCAGATACATAAAGCAAGTTCTTAATGATCTACAAAGAGACTTAGACTCTCACATAATAATAGTGGGAGACTAACACTCCACTGTCAATGTTAGACAGATAAATGAGACAGAAAATTAACAAGGAAATCCAGGACTTGAACTCAGAACTAGACCAAGCAAACATAATAGACATCAACAGAACTCTCCACACCAAATCTACAGAATATACATTCTTCTCAGCACCACATAGCAACTACTCTAAAATTGACCACATAATTGGAAGTAAATCACTCCTCAGCAAATGCAAAAGAACAGAAATCATAACAGTCTCTCAGACCACAGTGCAATCAAATTAGAACTAAGGATTAAGAAACTAACTCAGAACTGCACAACTTCCTGGAACCGGAACAACTGGCTCTTGAATATTGACTGCATAAACAATGAAATGAAGGCAGAAAGAAAGATGTTCACCAAAACCAACGAATACGAAGACACAACATACCAGAATCTCTGGGACACATTTAAAGCAGTGTCTAGAGGAAGATATATAGCAATAAATGCCCACATGAAAGCAAGGAAAGATCTAAAATTGACATCCTATCATCAAAATTGAAAGAACTAGAGGAGCAAGATCAAAAAAATACAAAAGCTAGTAGAAGACAAGAAATAACTAAGATCAGAGCAGAACTGAAGGAGACAGAGACAGAAAAAACCCTTCAAAAAATCAATAAATCCAGGAGCTGTTTTTTTGAAAAGATCAACAAAATAGACAGAATGCTAGCCAGATTAATAAAAAAGAAAAGAGAGAAGAATCATATAGATGCAATAAAAAGCAATAAAGGGGATATCACCACAGATTCCACAGAAATACAAACTATCATCAGAGATTACTACAAACAACTCTATGCACACAAACCAGTAAACCTGGAAGATATGGATAAATTCATGGACACTTGCAATCTCCCAAGCCTAAACCAGGAAGAAGTCAAAACCCTGAATAGACCAATAACAAAGGCTGAAGTTGAGGCAACAATTCATAGCCTACCAACCAAAAAAAGCCCAAGTCTAGATGGGTTCACAGCCGAATTCTAACGGACATACAAAGAGGAGCTCATACCACTCCTTCTGAAACTATTCCAAACAATCCAAAAAGTGGGAATCCTTCCCAAATCGTTTCATGAGACCAACATCATCCTGATACCAAAATCTGACAGAGACTCAACAAAGAAAGAAAACTTCAGGCCAATATCCATGATGAACATAGATGCAAAAATTTTCAATAAAATACTGGGAAACCAATTGCAACAGCACATCAAAAAGCTTATCCATCACAATCAAGGAGGCTTCATCCCAGGAGTATAAGGCTGGTTCAACATATGCAAATCTATAAATGTAATCCACCACATAAACAAAACCAAAGACAAAAACCACATGATTATCTCAATAGATGCAGAGAAGGCCTTCGACAAAATTCAACAGCCCTTTATGCTAAAAACTCTCAATAAACTAGGTATCAAAGGAACATATTTCAAAATAATAAATGCTATTTATGACAAATCCACTGCCAGTATCGTACTGAATGGGCAAAAACTGGAAGCATTCCCTTTGAAATCTGGCACTAGACAAGGATGCCCTCTCTCACCACTCCTATTTAATATAGTATTAAATAGGCAAGACAAAGAAATAAAGGATATTCAATTAGGAAAGGAGGAAGTCAAATTGTCTCTATTTGCAGATGACATGATTGTATATTTAGAAGACCCCATTGTCTCAGCCCAAAATCTGGTTAAACTGATAAGCAACTTCAGCAAAGTCTCAGGATACAAAATCAATGTGCAGATATCACAAACATTCCTATACACCAATAACAGACTTAAAGAGAGCCAAATTAAGAACAAACTGCCAGTCACAATTGCTACAAAGAGAATAAAATACCTAGGGATACAACTAACAAAGGATGTAAAGGACATCTTCAAGGAGAACTACAAAGCACTGCTCAATGAAATAAGAGAGGACACAAACACATGGAAAAACATTCCATGCTCATGGTTAGAAAGGATCAATATTGTAAAAATGGCCATACTACCCAAAGTGATTTATAGATTCAGTACTATCCCCATCAAGCTACCTATGACCCTCTTCACAGAACTGGAAAAAACCACCTTAAACTTCATATGGAACCAAAAGAGAGCCCGCACAGCCAAGATAATGTGAAGCAAAAAGAACAAAGCTGGAGGCATCACACTACCTGACTTCAAACTATACTACAAGGCAACAGTAATCAAAACAGCATGGTACTGGTACCCAAACAGAGATATAGACCAATGGACCAGAACAGAGGCCTCAGAGGCAATGCCACACATCTACAACCATCTGATCTTTGACAAACCTGACAAAAACAAGCAATGGGGAAAGGATTCCCTGTTTAATAAATGGTGTTGGGAAAACTGGCTAGCCATGTGCAGACAGCAGAAATGGGACCCCTTTCTGACATCTTACGCTAAAATTAACTCCAGATGGATTAAAGACTTAATGATAAGGCCTAATACCATAAAACCCTAGAATAAAACCTAGGCAAAACCATTCAGGACATAGGCATAGGCAAGGACTTCATGACTAAAACACCAAAAGCACTGGCAACAAAAGCTAAAATAGACAAATGGGATCTAATAAAACTCCAGAGCTTTTGCATAGCAAAAGAAACAATCATTAGAGTGAACTGGCAAGCAACAGAATGGGAAAAAATTTTTGCAAGCTACCTATCTGACAAAGGGCTAATATCCAGAATCTACAAGGAACTAAAACAGATTTACAAGAAAAAAACAAACCCATTCAAAAGTGGGTGTAGGACATGAACAGACACTCTTCAAAAGAAGACATATATGAGGCCAACAAACATATGAAAAAATGCTCATCATCACTGGTCATTAGAGAAATGCAAATCAAAACCACATTGAGACACCATCTCATGACAGTTAGAATGGTGATCATTAAAAAATCTGGAGACAAAAGATGCTGGAGAGGGTGTGGAGAAATAGGAACACTTTTACACTATTGGTGGGATTGTGAATTAGTTCAACCATTGTGGAAGACTGTGTGGAGATTCCTCAAGAACGTAGAAATAGAAATACCATTTGACCCAGCAATCCCATTACTGGGTATATATCCAAAGGATTATAAATCATTCTATTATAAAGACACATGCAGACGAATGTTCATTGCAGCAGTGTTTACAATAGCAAAGACCTGGAACCAACCCAAATGCCCATCAGTGATAGACTGGACAAGGAAAATGTGGCACATATACACCATGGAATACTATGCAGCCATAAAAAAGGATGAGTTCATATCCTTTGTATGGACATGGATGAATCTGGAAACCATCATTCTCAGCAAACTGACAGAAGAACAGAAAAACAAACACCACATGTTTGCACTCATAGAGAGGGGTTGAACAATGAGAACACATGGACACAGGGAGGGGAGAATCATACACTGGGGTCTGTTGGTGGGGAATGGGCAGGGTCAGTGGAGGGTAGGGAGCTTGGGGAGGTATAACATGGGGTGCAACGCCAGATATAGGTGATGGGGGGATGGAGGCAGCAAACCACATTGCCATGTATGTATCTATGCAACAATCCTGCATGTTTTGCACATGTACCCCAGAATCTAAAGAGAAATAAAATATATTTTTTTAAAATGTTACCATGATGAAAATTGTACAGAAATAGTAAGACAACACATTTAAAAAATTAATTAACCATGGCATAGTTGAATGAAAAGTAACAAGATCAACTATCCATGCTTTAATATGGGATTGCCACACTGTGTTAATCCCAGACTAGTTTCTCTGTTACCTAACACATGTTCAGATGGCAAATGAGCTCAGATAATTTGAATTTATTTTATTGCCAATCTAAGCCAACCATACTTAACCATTCATTGGATAAAACATTGAGAGTTTGTCATCCAAAATATTATGTGCTGACACTTTGGAAGATGGCAATGTGACTTTACATTTCCAAAGGGTTTTCTTTTTTTCCTTCCTTAATTTAAAGCGACCAAAAAGCAACCGAAGTGGTATTGGGAGTCATCAGTGGTTCAGTGAAACTTGAATGATCTGGGTGATGGTAACTGACACATACCATTGTTCTTCATCCTATTAACTAATAAGTCAGTCTTTCCCTTAGTGAAACTCTTGCAGTTAATAAGGTGGCTCATTTAGTTGTCACCAGAACAGTGTAAGTGAAAAGACTAGATTTAGAGAGCACAGCAGCAGCAAGTGCAGACTCAGGAGCGTAACCCACATCACCCCCACCCCATCATAGAGCAGAGAGCAGATCAAAGCTGCCCCCTGGGGGCATTCCTTCTGATTTGTAGGTTTACCTTGAAATCAGTGCAGGCAGATTTTTTTTTCTTTTCTTTCAAAAACCTCTCGTGTACTCATTCTAGCACCAGACTAGCAGACAGTCAGGACCAGGGCAAAATTTCTCTGTCAATATACCCTTCTTTTCTATTCCTATGCCGTTCCTCAAGTCCTCCTTAAAAAAATAGAAAATAGTAAGTAAATCTAGAACCATGTCTACACAAGTCTCAAAATACAGTTTATCTAATTTTGAAGTCATTTTACATAGCAATTATCTGTACATTCACATAATTGATTGCATCAGTTATTTGAAGGTTGTTGGTGAGAAAGGGATTGCTCAATTAAGAGGTGGTCATCCAATCCAATTAGCTTAATCATTTGACCTTAACTACCATGATTCAGTTATTTGAATCATGAAGCAGCCAGATTGAATTGAGCATTTTAAAATGGATCTTTTTTCTCTGTGATTAACTTTAATGATGACATAAATAACAAATGTGATGCAAAAATGAATAAACTGGTGATTTTCCAAAGAACTCTTGTTTTTCAGGATAACCAAAGATTACTCTGAGTAATAAATCTAATTGAATACTGTATTAAGCATTTCCTAATTCAAAATGCTGTCTTAGACACTGAAGAAACACAAGATAACTCACAAATAATTCCTCACTTCAAATGTTTGATCTTAAGCAGAAGACAAGTATATAACCAGATACTCATATTGCAAAGAACAATACAACCTGCTAAATAAAGTTGTAATAATAAGTAATGAGAGCAATCAATTCTAAGACAGAGAAGGCAGAAAAGGCTTAGGGCTGGGACTTGGAGGGGGAGAAAAATAATTAAAGGCAGAAAAATGAAATGCCTTCAGGGCCAGCCAGGTGATATAAATGTGAGAAGTTCAAGAGAGTGAGAGCCTGAGGAGAATTATACTATTGATGCCCCTCAAAAGGATCTGAAAGTCAATTTTAAAATCTGTTTCTTGGCAAACAAAATTATAACTGCACTCATTTAGTTAAAAATAGAATAATCAAGAAAGCATTGTATGATGAAGAAGCAGAACGTACTAAGTGCCAGGTACTGTCTGCTCCCTGACTGTCATCCTTCCTCTCCCAGTCCACTTTTATTCTTAATCCTGTAACCTCTCGGACTTAGATCAAACAATTGAGTTCCACACACTGGGACTCAGCATTGAAACTTCTTTCCTATTGGTTTTGGCCTTGCTCCCTTAGGAATGATAACAGAACTTTATCCTGAACTTATGCGCCTTCAAAGTATCCCAGGCTTTAGAATAGAGTTTCTAATGCATTCCTAATGCTTATTTTGATACCTAGGTTTGCAATCAGCCAGTCATCCAGTCCAGCCAGTCACATAGACCCTTTGCAATTAGCATTCAGCCTTGCACTGGTCTCTCCACCCAGAGCCTGTGGTGCCCCAAGTCTCAGATCAATGAAGTGAATGCTGCCATCTGCTGACAGATTTCCGTGGTGCCAACTGCCTCTGAATCCTGCCTTTCTGAATACCACCTGCTGGTGCTGGGTTCCCTGCTGCTACGCTTCACCAGACATCAGGATGCACATATTCCTAGGCCTTCCTGCCAGCACCACCCCCATTTTTGGTTGGCATACACTGGAGTAGCAGAATTCTGCCCATCTGACTCATCCTCAGCATCTACAGCATGCCCATCCTAGCAGAGCTGGTGACGTCTGGGGATCTAGGACTCAGCCCTTTCCTTTTTAGACGTATTCTTCCATTATTCACAGAGCCTTGCTGAGGTGTTCTCTGAGTTACAATGAAACTTGCTCTATTAAAAACATCAAGTAGATATTTCATCTAACAAACATTCATTTCCCCTTGCCATGTGCCAGGCCCTGTTCTAGGCTTAAGGGACATAACCATGAACAAAATACACACAAATCCCTGCCTTTATGGAACTTACATTTCTGTGGGGTAGACAACAAACAATAATTAAAACATATCGTATGTTAGATAGTGGTAATTGTTGACAAAAACGTAAGCAGAGAAGGAGGATATAAATTGCCATGGAGATGGGATGTTGAAATTTTAGATAGAAAGGCCAGGGAAACCTCTCTGAGAGGGTGAATTTTGAGTAAAGATCCAAAGGACATGAGTAAGTGGCTAGGGGAATTATATGGTTTGGCTGTATCCTCACCCAAATATCATCTTGAACTGTAGTTCTCAAAATTCCCACGTATCATGGGAGGCACCCAGTGAGAAGTAATTCAATCATGTGGGCAGTTACCTCCATGCTGTTCTCATGATAGTGAATGAGTTCTCACAAGATCTAGTGGTTTTATAAGGGGATTTCCCTGCCTTCACTCTGCACTTCTCCTTGCTGCTGCCATGTGAAGAAGGACATGTTTGCTTCCCCTTCCACCATAATTGTAGGCTTCCTGAAGCTACCCCAGCTCTGCAGAACTGTGAGTCAATTTAACCTCTTTCCTTGATAAATTACCCAGTCTTAGCTATGTCCTTATAGCAGTGTGAGAACAGACTAATATAGTAAATTGGTAGTGGTAGAGTAAGGTGCTGCTATAAAGATAGCTGAAAATGTAGAAGTGACTTTGGAACTGGGTAACAGGCAGAAGTTGGAACAGTTTGGAGGGCTTGGAAGAAGACAGGAAAATGTGGGAAAGTTTGGAACTTCCTTGAGATCTGGAGGGCTCAGAAGACGAGAAGATGTGAGAAAGTTTGGAACTTCCCAGATAATTTTTGAATGGCTTTGACCAAAATGCTAATACTGAATGGACAATAAAATCCAGATTCAGGTGGTCTCAGATGGAGATGAGAAACTTGTTGGGAACTGGAGTAAAGGTTACCCTTGCTATGCATAGAGACTGGTGACATTTTGCTCATCCCCTAGAGATCTGTGAAACTTTGAACTTGAGAGAGATGATTTAGGGTATCTGGTAGAATAAATTTCTAAACAGCAAAATGTTCAAGAGAAAGCAGAATATAAAAGTTTGAAAAATTTGCAGGCTGACAAGGAAGTAGAAAACAAAAACCCAATTTCTGGGGAGAAATTAAAACCTGCAAAAGAAATTTGCATAAGTAATGAGGAGCCAAATATGAATCACCAAGACAATGGGGAAAATGTCTCCAGAGCAGGTCAGACACCTTCAGGGGAGCCCCTCCTATGGTAGGCCCTGGCCTAGGAAGAAAATCTATTTTTCCAGGTCCAGGCTCCCCTGCTATGTGCAGCCTTGGGTTTTGGTGTCCTGCATCCCAGCTGCTCCAGCCATGGCTAAAAGGGGCTGAGGTACAGCTCAAGCTGTGATTTCAGAGGGTGCAAGCCCCAAGCCTTGGCAGCTTCCGTCTGGTGTTGAGCCTGCAGGTGCACAAAAGTCAAGACTCGATGTTTGGGAACCTCTACCTAGATTTCAAAGGATGTATGGAAACATCTGCATGTCCAGGTAGAAGTTTGCTGCAGGAGCAGAGCCCTCATGGAGAACCTCTGCTAGGACAGTGCCACAGGGATTTTGGGGTTGGAACCCTCACACAAAGTACTCACTGGACCACTGCCTAGTGGAACGGTGAAAAGAAGGCCACCATCCTCCAGACCCCAGAATGGTAGAACTACTGACAGCTTCCACTGTGTGCCTGGAAAAGCCACAGATACTCAACACCAGGCCATGAAAGCAGCCAGGATGGAGGCTGTACCCTGCAAAGCCAAAAGGCAGAGCTTCCTAAGGCTGTGGGAGGCCATGTCTTGCATCAGCATAACCTGGGTGTGAGACGTGGAGTCAAATGTTATCATTTTGTAACTTTATGAGTTACAAAATAACTGCCTTATTGGATTTTGGACTTGCGTGGGGCCTGTACCACCTTTGTTTTGGCCAATTTCTCCTATTTGGAATGGGTATATTTACTCAATGCCTCTATCCCCGTTGTATCTAGTAAGTAGCTAAATTGCTTTTGATTTTACAGGCTCAGTGATGGCAGTTTCAGGTCAGACTTTGGACTTCGACTTTTAAGTAAATGCTGGAATGAGTTGGGGAACTGTTGGTAAGTCATGATTGTGTTTTAAAATGTGAGGACATGAGATTTGGGAGAGGCCAGGAGCAGAATGATATAGTTTGGCTGTGTACCCACCCAAATCTCTTCTTGAACTGTAGTTTCCATAATCCCTGTGTGTCATGGTAGGGACCCAGAGGGAGGTAATGGAATCATGGGGGCAGTTACCTCCATGCTGTTCTCCTGATAGGGAGTGAGTTTCTCAGGAGATCTGATGGCGGGCTTTTCCATGACTTTGCTCTGCACTTCTTGCCACCACCATGTGAAGAAGGATGTGTGCTTCCCTTTTTACCATGATTGTAAGTTTTCTGAGGCTTCCCCAGCCCTGCAGAACTGTGAGTCAATTAAACCTTTTTTCTTTTTAAATTATCCAGTCTCAGTTATATCCTTATAGCAGCATGAGAAAGGACAAATACAGGAAATTTCTCTGGAAAATTTCAGGCAAGGAAACAGCAAGTGAAAAGTCTCTGAGTAGAACTGTCTCAGGACATCCTGGAGGGCTAGAGTATTAGAGCAGAGAGAACTAAGGGTCACTTAAAAGGAGAAGCGGGTAGGTCCAAAAAGAACTAGGACTTTACTCTGAGTGGATGGAACTCACTAGAAGATTTCAAGTGGAGGAGTAACATGGCATGAATTAATGACTACACATTCAAGTTAGCAGGCCAGTTGGAAGACAACTGTGGTGACCGAAGTCCAAGCTGAGGGTGGCTTATAGGTGGGCACTAGATGTTTATAGTAATTGTCAAAGATGCCTGCAGACAGGTAGGAAGATGTGTCATGGAAAGATTCAGATTAAAGGGGCCTTGACTGATATGCTAACAATTTCAGACTTTATTATTTTAAACATAGGAAAGAATCTTTAGAAAAATAACTCTAGCAGAAATATTGAAGGTAATTTGCAGAGAAGAAAGGAAAGACAAAGAGAGGCATTAGCAGGGTCTTGTATTGGATGAGGCAAAAGATAATAGAAAGCTCAACTAGGAGAGTAGCAGGGTAAGATAATGACTTGGAAGACAGTGGACAGTAAAATCATTGAGGAAAAAGTGAGTGAATTTTAATAATCTTTCTATTTTTGATTTCTACCATAGTGCCTGGAACATGAGACAGTCAAAAATTTTATTCATTCACCATTGATCCAATCATTCATTAATTCAAAAATATTCATTGAATGGCTTTTTAAAACAAATTGGCACATTAGTCTCCACAGGCTATCATAACAAATTACCGCAAACTTGGTGACTTCTAACAAGAGAAATTTATATTGTCTTGTAGTTATAGAGACCAGAAGTTCAAAATCAACATGTCAGCAGGGCCAGGCTCCCCAGAGCTCTTTATTGGGGTATTAGTTACAATGGCTGTCTCAGTTTGAAAAAAACACCTCCACACCTCATAAAGATACATGGAGCCAAGGCAGAAGCTCCCTGATATGGTTTGGCTCTGTGTCCTCACCCAAATCTCATCTTGAATTGTAATCCCCATGTGTTGAGGGAGGAACCTGGTGAAGGTGATTGGATCATGGGGTTAGTTTTCCCATGTTGCTCTCATAATAGTGAGTGAGTTCTCATGAGATCTAATGGTTTAAAAGTGTTTGATAGTTCCCCCTGACTCACTCTCTCTCTCTCCTGTTGCCATGTTGGACGCCAATGTGTCCTGCTTCTTCTTCACCTTCCACCATGATTGTAAGTTTCCTAAGACCTCCAAGCCGTGCAGAATTATGAGTCAATTAAACTCTTTTTCTTTATAATTATCCAGTCTTATGTAATTCTTTATGGCAGTGTGAAAATGGACTAGTACACCTCCTTTGACTGTGCTTGCTGAATCCTGACACTCATTTTTCAATCCTAAAAGATTAGCTCTGCAAAGCTCTTGGGGAGAACTCTTCTTTGCTTTTTCCAACTTCTTGTCACTCCTGAGTCACTCCAATCTTTGCCTTCATCTCCACACAGCCTTCTTTGAATCTCTCCATATCTTCTTTTCTTTCTTATATGAAAGTACTCCTCATTGGTCTATGGCCCACCCTAATTTTAGGATGATCTCATCTCAAGAATCTTACATTAATTATATATGCAAAGACCCTATTTCCAAATAAGTTCACATTCATAGGTATCAGGGTGTAGGACTTAAATATATCATTTGAGGGTCACTATTTAGCCTGTTACACTTAGACTTACTAAGGACATGCCCCTGGAGCTAAACTACCCAGTTAAACTCCACTTCTGCCATCTAATATCAGTGTTTCCTCAGCTAAGTCATTTATTCTCTCTGTGCCTCAGTTTCACTACCTGTAAAATGGAGTTAATAAAAATATATTTTCTAGAGCAATTGTGAGGCTTACATAATCCAACCTAAAATACAACCACTTAACAATGTCTGACCCATAGTAAATATTCAGCAAATGTTTATTATTATTAAATATTAATATATGCAACCAAGGTTCCAGAGGTACAGAGACTCAGCACATATATTGCTTGCATAGGAACGTCCAATCTAGTGAGAAAGAAACAGGAGCAAAAGGTTTTATGTATGCAGGGCGATAGGTGCCATAATAGAACTGGGAAAAGTGAGTACATGCTGAGGAATGTATAAATGTTAATCCATTACAGGAAGACCCTGGGAGTATGAAGGAGGCAGGAGTGATAAGATACAGGTGTGAGTTTCAGGTCGAGACAGGAACATTTGCAAAAACATGGAGACAGGAGGGATATGAGAGTATTGTCGGTTTAGAGAACTACAAATAGTTCAGTATATTGGGAAGGAAGGACATAGGGAGAACATGGCCAGAGACAATGGTAGAAAAAATAAGCAGAAGTCAGGCCATGAAAAGCCATGTGTGTCATACTAAGAAGTTTGCATCTATTCTGTAAACAGTGAAGAGCCACAAAGAATTAGAAACAAAGAATTACATGGAGAGAATGAGCTTACATTTCAGAGCAGTCTCTCCAGCTAATGAAGACCAGAGCCCTTCAAATGTTTTCTTATTATGTGCTACATCAGTGAAAATTGGGCACATATACCAATGCTTGCATATAAATTTATTTATTTATATGTTTCCTTTATCCACAAATGACTGTACTAATATTATACCAATGTATAACACATAAAAAAGCTTTAAAACAGTGATATACAATCATAATTTTAATAAGTTATTTCACTATCAATTCAAAAACCTTCTGCAGCTGCTTAAAATTATCATAAACATTTTTAGTGAAAGAAAAATGATTCAATATTTTATTAATTCAAAAATATTATTTTAACACTTTGGGAGACAGTGATCCAAAGTTCTGATTCTAAATTCATCTTATTTGGATATTAGCTACAATGACTGTCTTAGCTTGAAAAACACACCTTCATATCTCACAAAGACACATGGAGGTAAGGCAGAAGACCCTTTGGCTGTGCTTACTGAATCCTGACACATTTTTTAATCCTAACCACCAATTTCACATCTGAGAATTCATCTTGTAAATTTTTATCTTCCTTAAAATCAGTCGGTTGTACTGAAACACTAAAAATATGCATTTGCATATTGTTACAAAGCGTTCAGATTAAAATGAAATGGATTTCTTTGGAAGATTTTCAGAACCAGTTGGAAATTTTCATTTCTAAAATATTTAAGTGAACAGATACGAGAATGGTTACATGTTTCACAGATTGCTTCTAATCAAATATTTCATAACATGAATGTAAAATATGAATGAAAATATAAATGAAAAACTTCATATTCAGAGTATTCTCTCCACAGCAATTTCTTTCAAAAGTGTTAATTTCTTACTAATGATTAACATGTCACATTTAACATAAAACAACGCATTAAGTTTGATTATTAAAAAATATCTCCTGGGTAATAAATTAATGACAAACACTTTTCATAGATGATAACCAATATGGTATATTTGTCTCTTTGTAATAGAAAACTGAATAATATATTTACGTAAGGCAAGACTTAAGTATTTGTTATAAAAATATAATGAACTTTGGTACAAAATATTTCCACGGTCATTTTTCATCTCATTAGGAAGAAATTATAAAGATTTAACTATAAAGGTGGTAGCCATCACTCTGAAGAAAATGTAAACTGTATAGAAGAATATGCTAAATGCAATATATTTTGTTGTTATTCTAGCCCAAAGAGCAAGAACAATAAAGCCCATGCCAGGTACTCCCAGATCCTAAATTGAGCTGCAAGCCCACCTATAAAACACATGCTAAGAGATTCAAAACTCACTCTGTAACCATTAGTTCCTTATCTACAATTAGATTATTTAATAATCTAATCCTTTTTAAAAGGCAGGTAGAAACAGTCTATGGGAAGAACTGTCAGTGTTTCATGAGGATCTGTCCCCTACCAGAGAGCAAGGTAAGCCAAGTGAAGAATATTCAAGAGAACTGCCCAGCAATTTATGTGGGTCCCCTTGCCTTTGAGAAACCCAGAAACTAGTAATGCTACATTAAAGATGCTCTGATGTTACAACAAGGAGACTTGGCTAATTTAGGGTGGTCTACTCATCCTGAATCATCAAGGTAAAGGACGCATGAATTTTCCATGGATCATATCAGGCCATCTTGAGAGAATAGTGTCCCTTCTGATGCACCAACTCAGCGGGTCAACAGGAGGTAGAAGAACATCTCAGGGGAATAGCAGGTGGGGTGAAAAAGATAGTGAAAGGAACTGAGAGATGGAAGACATTTAATATTGGGTGATTGCTTAAAGTTCTGATATTAGACAGGATTGGACATTTTATTACCTGAGAGTGCACAGAGAAGCTAAAGTATCTGCCCAAGATTTCCTCCTGGAGTAAGGAGAAGCAAGCAACAGCAGATTTGTAGGGACAGTCATAAAAAAGAAGTTGTTCCCCCCAACATGCTAAAAAAAGGCAGAAAGCAAAACAGTATGTCAATATTTTATGACTGATAAAATGTGTTTCTAGAAATTAAAACAGTCCTAGGCAAATAGTAACTACCCAATAAATGCTTATTATTTGATTGAGAACTATAAAACTTTTAATGATCTTTTCTTATCTATTTAGTGCACTGCTGGCAGAATCTACATCTCCAGCTTTTATTGAATACACTGGATCACGCAGCGTCTATCCTTTATGGCTTATTTTCCATTGGAGAAAACTAGTTTCCTCAGCATAGACCAAATAATGAGGACCATAAAGCTTGCTCCTTTTAAAGCATTTATAGTAAAATAATTTAGTTCTCTGAGTTTGTACATTTCCCCCTACAGAACCAAGTTTTCTTTGGTAGGTTGTTCAACTAAATAATGTTGTAATGAATAATGAATAACAGCAATCTACTGCATACAAGTAGATTTTTCTCAGACAGTTGCATATGGTAGGAAAGTGTTTTCAGAAAGAGTAGGCCTGGGGAATATTCAAAGTGTTCAATAATGCAAGAGCAGAAAGATTGAAACTTTTTTTTGATTCAATATTATTTGGAAGCTGGCATGGCTGGACAGAGAATGAATATGAACATTTAAAGGACCGGAATTTGTATTTAGATGAAATTATCAACAAGCATAAATTATAAATCTTTTGCCTAAATTAAATGAAAATAACTCTCTTGCAAATCTCACTCTTCCTTCAGAATCTAGACTAAGTTCCTATTCCTCTGAGACACTGCCCCTTACCTTGTGGTCCCCAAGTCATAATGCAGTCACCTTCTGAGCAGCTTGAACTTGTACTTCATTTATGTCACACAGCTGGCACGGAATAGCTTCATATTGAATTGCTGGCTCCGGTTAATTTGCTAAAAGTTCTGTTCTCTAACTAGTTTTTTTTTTTTGGATATATTATAGCAGTAAAAGATTACACATATATTTCTCTCGTTCTATAGAACATGGTACCATTTGAATAAGCATAAGGTTGATGTGTTCACTAGATTTTCTCCTAGATCTTTTTGTTAGTCATTCTTTGAATGAGTACTTGGGATTGCACAGGGACAAAGATTAAGATACTGAAAAGGAGAAGGAAGAGGACTCTATTCACTGATGTATAAGCAACGTGGTTGCAAGCTAGAGATGTCTCTGCTAATCAATAGTCAAATGGTATCTTCCAGCAATTTTCTACATGTGCAACATGGTTAAAACAAGTTGGAAAAGCTGATTAGTGACTGCCTGCACATCATAACAAGGTTTCAGATGAAAAGGAGCAATTGATAGAAAACACTGACAGATGAAAATGAAGTATATAAGAAATTTGTATTTAAGTTCATCTTCAGTATATCTGAACTACTGACAATTAAATATTACCTAACTTATACTCTATATATCAGCCAAAATTCAAAGAAAACAACAATTTTGCAATTATTGAACTAATACAGTTTAAAAATTTTAACATAGTGATGCAATTGTTGTCATATTGTTCCCAAATTAATTTGTCCTGTATCCACGGTTGATATTATGGCTATATAATGCCCCATGCAATTCAGCAATAAATAACAACATGCATACAAACTGACATACATATCTATGCATTATGCATACATGCCATACTTAAATCAGCCAATTTAATTTCATGTCGAGATGCCTATTTGTTTTGCAAAGAAAAATCATAAGACATATGTTGAGTTTTTTACATTTTAGTTAATTAAGTATGATTCAAACAGCTTTAGACTGTAAGCCTCCTAGGACAGAGTCCGTATTTCTTTTGTAGATCTACAAAGGCCAAGTAGAGTGCTCATCACACAAAAGGCTCTTTCTAATTGTTGCAGGCTGAATAGAGAGGAGGACAATAATGGAGAAAGAGAAAACGTGTTGTTATTTTGAATTATTTTATGAAGACTCTCTGTATTCTTTTGTTGCCTTACCTTGTGAAATCAATAAGGAAAAAAAAAGAGGACTCTATTCTTAAAGCAAACAAAGAAACAGATGTGTTCAGCCTTCATATTTTTTAAAAATATTTGACATCCTGCACTGAGTACAATTCTTTCTTCAGTGCAGAAAGAAACAGGTTCTTTTAGTAATTAGCCATCTTTTGGTTCTTGTTTTCCTTTACCGATATTCTCTGAGTCATGAGTGAGCAAATCACTAGAAATTAAACCAACAAAGAATAACAGACTGAAGTGAAAATATATTAGTATTCCTTGACCTCACCTGGTGAGGCATATTGTCTTTTTAAATGATTGCTATAGAAACAGAATATCATTACTGCTTGAAAGCCTGAGAATATGCTTTAGAGATAAAGGTTATAGACATTTGGAGATCATAAAATATGAGTATACTGTCTCATGCCTTAAGTGGCTGCATCCCTATCATTTGTATATGCAACTGTTTTTGAAATGTGAAGCTGCTTTTTAACAAAAACAGTTCCTAAACACAACTTGAAACTATGATCTTACTATTCTGAGATTACTTCATGTTCTCTAAAAACACACACATTTCTATGTTGTGATTTTCTAAGTGTTCCTTATTCTCTTTTGATCCAAAGAGAATGGTTTCATTCCAGTCAAGGCTATGACTCAAATCTGTTACCATTGCAATCCAGTTCTGGATGGATGCAAACTGCCAGGCCACTTACTGCCTTGTGCCCTTGGTCAGAAGACATAGTCTCCCTGACCTCAGATTTCTCGTCCGATAGGGCTGAGATAGTACAGCTCACCTCATAAGGTATTGTCAGGGTCAAGTTAGTGAATGTCAAAGTTCTTGGGAAAGTGTCAGGCAAATAGTAAGCACTTACCAACTCTTAGTTATTATTACCATCACTGACTATATTCACTACCAGCTTAGCTTTCTCAACTACACACCAAGTGACATTTGCCATAGCTACTCCTAACCCAAACAGACCTTTCTGGGGATTTCTAGAATCCTACTCATTCTCCTGTCCACTTGTGTAATTTAAAGTGCAATTTTGAGGCTAACGGCAGAGTTATTCATGTAGTCCTAAGTTATCTTAAGTATCAAAACAACAGAGCAGAAGAATAAAGAATTTGTTGGTAGTAGAATTCTAGAGTCAGACTGCCTAAATTGAAATTCCAGTTTTGCCATTTATTAGCCATATGGCTTTGGGAAAATTATATAAATATTTCTGCATTCCAGTTTCCTTATTTATAAAATGAGTGTAGTCATAGCTACCTCTCAGAAATTGCTGTAAAGAGAACAATAGTTATTTATGGAAAGGATTTAGCACTGTAGTTTGGTGCCTAAAACAACGTCAATGATCAAAAATTGTAGACGGGGAGAAAAGGCAAATAAAAAATGCAAAATCTTCCGTGAAACTCAATGAATTCCCAGAGCAGCAAATGTCCTGGGAGTTCTTCTTTTTCAAAACTGAGTAAAAAACCAAGGGAGAAAATTTCTTGTGACTTCCTGGTCATGAACTTGTGTTCTGCAGTGGTTGTGGAACGTTGTGAAGCTACAGAGGGACAAGGCTGCCAACAACAGAAGCACAGAAAGAACTCAGGGCAAAGGGTCAGGGTGCCCTGACTCTCCAGTGGTCCCCTAGAATTACCTGCTGCAGATCTGAACTTGGAGGAAAAGCATGGCCTCAGTCAGAAATTCTCATGGAAGATCCTTCACTCAACCACCCATTTATTTTATACTATGCTTGATGCTGTAAGGAATGTCAAAAAAATTAAAACTGCAATCTAAGTCCTTAAAAGAAAAATCTATAGAAAAACAAATGAACACCAGTTCCAGTGGGGCACAGTGGGAGCGTCATCTGGAATCTCCTACGGCTTATCCTGGAAATCCAAAGAGGATAATGAAAACCACAAATTTTCAGTAAAGCTGGGGTTCAGGTAATACCCACAAAATACAAGTTGTGCATTGGCATTGCTCCAGTTGTATTTGACAAGCAAACCTTTGCTGGACGTCATGAGCAGGCTCCAGGGAGTCTGGATAAGATCTAGTGAGAGCAGAGTCCAGAAAGCTCCAGCAAATGACATCTCTGTAAGGGAGAAGTTCCCTCCACCAGAGGGACTGCTGGGAGCAGAATCGAGGTCTCTCAGGGTACTGTCAGAGAGGGAAACAGGGAGAAAAGATTTGGAAAATGACTAGGGGGCCCAATGGGAGCAAATCTCTACAAGGATCTTCAAAAGCACCTTTCTGAAAGTGCATGCGTCTCTTGATGGGCAAGAGCTGTGTCTCGTGACAGTACAAAGCAAGGAAGCCCAAGGTTCTCATGAACCCGAAAGAGGTATTAGAGCTGGTGAAAGCAAATGTTGGGCAAGTCGGCTCATTAGCATTTGTGCCCCATGACAGAACAAGGCCAAACATTTACTATGTGCTAGGCAATGTACTAAGCTCTTATATAGTTCATTTAATTCCAGCCATTCTAAGACACATGAGACATATGTCCTTTTTTTATTCCCATTTGCTGATGAGGAAACTGAGGTACACACCTGTCCAAGATTATCAGCTAATAAGGGACTGGTCAATATTCAACCCAAGCAGTCTGATTTCAAAGTCTGTGCTCTGATTCCGAACGCTGTGCAGCCTCCAAAAAGCAGCAGGGAGAGGAATGCTTGTTGCATACGTTAAAGAGAGAGTCCTTCCCTTTTTCTGTAGTAATAGAGGGGGGAGTCTTGAAGTATAACTCTCAAAGCTACCTGCTCACTCTTACACCACAGAATCCTTCTCCTGGTAATCGAGAAACACAATATGTGTTTTAAGGAATTTGAATTCATAATAATTTAAAACTTCTGCTTGGCAAAACAACAATAAAAATAATAAAACAGTGTAAGCAAAGACGTGTCAAATGATTGGAAAAATGCTAACAATTCATATCACAGCCAAGGATGTAATATTAATTATATTTAAAGAAATTCTAGAAATCAATAGAGACCAGCAACCCAATAGAAATATGAGCAGAAGTCATGAACAGTTAGTTTTAAAAACAATATAAATTAAACATATATATAAAATGTGTCTAACCTCATTAATAATAAAAGAATGCAAATTAAAACTGTCCTGGCATACATTTTTACATATTGATTTTGCAAAACCAACATTTTGACAAGTTACTCCATTGGCAAGGCTGTAGGAAAAGGGAACTTTTATGCATTGCTGGTGGGAGTGCCCTGCAGAGGGCAATTTTTTTGACATATTTCACCAAATGACAAGTTCATTTAGCATTTGACCCAGTGGAAGGCAATTTTTTAAGCATATTTAACAAAGTGAAAAATAAAGGTAGCATTTGATATGGCAATCCTAATTCCAGAAATTTATCCTACAGATAAAACAGCACACATGACAATGTCCTCACAAGCCTATTCATTACAATATTGTTTGTAATCACAAATGTTTGGAAATGGCCCAACTGTTCCTTAGCATAGAGATAGTTAAATTAACCACTGCACATACACATAAACAAATATAAGCTACTGATTATGTCTAGAGTGTGTGGGGCTGGAAAATGAGATAGAAGGGGAAAAGGTGAGATTAATGATTCTCAGTGCATCTCTCATTATATTGTTTTAATTATTTTTTAATGTGTACTAGGATTTCTGTTTTGGTTTTGGTTTGAGTTTTGAGATTTTTGCTTTTATCATAACATTAACTTTTTGAACAGTACGGACCAGTTTTTTTAAACTATGAAACTATATGAATTAAAAACTAAAATTTTAAATTAAAAATAAAGTGTATAACATAAAATATCTAAAGATTAGAAGAATTCTGTCTTGTTGAAAAAAAAAGAGAAAACACTAAAGACCAATTCAAAAGCATAATAAATAATCTAGTGCATTTCAGACTATATTGAAAAATTAAAAGATTCAGAAAATAAAATGCCATTGTATAAAAGGAGTGAATGAAAGGTTTTTAAAAACCTGTCTCTTTGGAAACTGGATAAAATGTTGGACAGTTAGTACAATACTACTGGCTAAAATGGCAGCAGATTGACAAGGATATTTGGATTTTTTAGAAAAGACAGAGTCTGTGGACTGAAATTGGCACTTATTTCTCCCTGTGGTCACCAACATTCTCACCTCAGGCCTCTCTAACAGGTTTTTATCACAGCCATTGCAGAGGCTGCAAGGAACTGAGATACAAAACCCATCCCATCCCTCACAGCAGCTCCCTCCTGGTTTCATTCACTCCCATGCCTTCAGGAATAATTCTTCTCCTTTACTCTGATAACTAGACATGAGAGATCCATCCCTTATAGTACAGATTTGCAAATGCCAAGTGTCCTCCTTCCATGTTGAAAAGAGTCCTGGGCTGGGTCTTAACAGTTTCAGACTAAAAAGTGTAACCTTTCTATTGTGAACACTATCCTAAGAATGCAACACAAAAGACAATGAGTATGAACATAAATGCTTTATACACTTAGAAAGGAGAGATTTTGGAATATGAGCCTCATTAAATTTTCGTTATTTACAGATGAAGCAGTTTGAATTACCTTGCAGTTTTGAAGGGTTTTTTTTTTTTTGCAGATTTTTTTGTGTCTTCCATTATTCTACATGCAATAGTTTTGTCGTTTTAAGTGCCCAAATTTACAACAAGCATTTAATTATTTTGACAGTATATAGCAAAATGAGCATCTCACATAAGGAAGACGCTTTGGTTTTACAAAACTCTTTCAGAACTGTCCAATGGAAAAATCTTAAATCTGCAAGTCTAGTTGGTAAATAATGCCAAGGCTGTTAGAAAATAAAAAGGATATGTAGAATTCAGTCATTCTTTTATACTTCCCATTAATAGTCAATGTGGTAACAAAATATAATGCTGTAAATCCTTCTGAGTTAAGCGAATAAAAAGGCCATAATAAAGGTCAATTTGACTGCCATCAATTTGCAGTGATGGGACATTTGGTTGCCAAAGGAAGCAACAAACACAACCCAGAATTATAGTATCTCTGAAAAAATGTGCTTCTATGGCAAGAAGTGTCTTGAAAAGATTTACACTGAAACCTACACTCAGCTCTGCTCCAAAATCATAATGTGGATAATTTCAAATTGTTCTAACCCTGTGCAGGGCAGTGCAAAAGACAAACACATTGTCATACTGCAATGAAACAGATTCACTATACAAGAGATGGAGAAGTTATAATGGGTATTTGAAATATATGCAAAAGTAAAAAGGAGAAATGGTAGTTTTGTGAGCAATTAATGCTATCCATAATTACAGTGTGCAAACAATAAAACCACTAGGGGACAATTGCACAATAATGAGATTTGGGGGCATTAATTCTTCTCTGAAATGGCAAGAATACAATTTTTATCAAAGCAACAACAGTAAAACAATAGCACAAAATAGATGGAGATTTCTATTTATTCTAGGATTTTTACATTGGAAAATTGAAAATTAAAACATCAAAAAAGTGTTAAATACCTGAGTAATGACATGACCTCATCTGCCTCTCTTCTTTGCCCTCTTTTGTTTCATCTCTCAGTTCAAACTGCACTCATAAACTGAACATCCTTATAATCTACTGTAATTTATATTTACATGCAGACCCATTTGTAAACTAGAGAAAATTTAAAGTGGATATTTATTTGTACAACTAGCTTCTAGGCCAGTAGTGACAGTCACCATACCTAAATACTAGCCCATCAAGAAAAGAAAAATGCTACGTGGAATTACAAATGACAACTAGGTAAGAGCATTGAAGGGACTTTTTCTCGAAAAGGACAGGTGACACTATTAAATGACCTGCTTTTCTATTTATAGCTAATTTTTTCCTAGCATACAAAAATGCATATTTAGTGAAAATATTTGGAAAATAAAAAAAATCATTTTGATATTATTACCGAAAAATAAACACTGCAATATTTTAGTATAATTATAGCTTTCTGGAATCCCTTTCTGTACACATATACACATACAGAAACATATTTGGGATCATATTTCAAATAGTTTTATAACTTGTAGTCATCACTTCATATTAGAAATATTTCCCACACAATCTCTAATAGCTGCAAAGTTTTCTATTAAATAGCCAAACCATAATTTATGTAATAAATCCCTTGTTTGCTCATTTAACAAATATGGAGTGAGCATTTACCATGTGACACATCTTGTAGGTGCTAATGTTGCAAAGACGAATAAGGAATATTTTCTGACCTCAGAGAGTAAAGTGATCACTATGATGCTTAATAATTTGAATCACACTGTCTGTGATTGATTGCTGATCCCAGAGGAGAGTGACTCTTGTTTCAGAGAGGAAGTAGCAATTGATATGGGTTTTGTAAGTGAATAAAAGTTGACAGAGCAACTGAATGGGATGAGAATTTTAGATAGAGAGAAGAACATATGTAAAGTTATGGAGGCAGGAAGTGAATTATGAGGTTACCACACCATGAAAACTAAGTCCTGCTCAACTTTTAACAATTGCTAATTGTAATATTTGTAGATGCCTGTAAAAGTGATTTGAGTGGGCTTTATCTAATCAGTGGAGCTCTCCCTTTCTTCCTTACATCTAACTTTAAAAATTTTGGTTTCATTTATGCTTCTGATTCCTCCAAAGTATGGTCAAACCATCTGTTTGATGTCAAAAAGGAGAAGAAAAAAATGTCTAGAAACAGGTGGATTCTGAACAATACTTTAAATGAATATTTCATATCAATTGGGAAGGCAGATATAATTTAGCAAACTGGTTTTTATTCTAAAATACGCTGGTTGTAATTATTACAAAGAAGTAAAGACAAACACTAAAAACATAATATTTGGTAGAAATGAAACAGATCTCAAATTAAAAAATCATTTTGCTATTATTACCAAGAAACAAACACTGCAATATTTTAGTGTAATTATAGCTTTCTGGAATCCCTTTCTGTGCACATGTACACATATAGAAACATATTTATGTTCAAAGTTATCCAAAGAGCATTGTTGACTCTTGAAATTCAGACTACAACACAACAGATAATAACGGCAACCAAAGGGCTTTTTGGGATTATGTGCGAAAAACTATTCTGAGACTCCTGAATCTGTACATCAAAGTTGTATGTAATATTTTTTTTTCTCCATGTCTCTTTGGAGCTATTTGGATTTATCCTTTGATTACCTACTCCAAAGTTCACCTGACTTTGGTGTGATTACCAACAGCCAGTAATTTCAGTCTATTTCAAGATGTGACATCTTGACTTCTAGGGTTTCCTCTCAGCCACAGCAATACTGTTTGATTCCCTGTAGAGTTGACGGCCTGCTTGCTTTTCTGTAAGCATTTAGTCCTTTAACTGGATGCCTCTGAAAACTTTTGACAATATGGTTATTATAAAGCAGGTCCCTAGACTAGAGCAGAGCATTTCCAACAATGACATGATGGGTTTCATCAAGCAAGAAGTAAACAAGGAGTTCCCACAAAAGGCACATGATGGTGCCAAAAGTACAGTCTCCACTCCCACCACTGTTCTGAGATCCACACTGATCCATCTCTAGGTGTTAAAGGAAACTGTACTTGCAATATTCTACTAGATACAGAGCCATGAAAATGCTTCCCATACTCCTTGCCATGAAGTGTCGTGTGCCACTCCCAACTGACAAAGAACTCTATCCCTTGTATCTGAGGGAATGTACCCTTAATGCAAAGCAGAGAGATTGCAATAACAGAACAACAAACTAGACGATGCTCTCCTCTGATAAGAGGCATCCACTACTGCATTTGGCAATTTAATACAAATCATTTTAAGCTTTTAGTGCCTGATAAGGGAATTACATTTTACTTAGTTATTTCCATAGAAACTAAAGAGTTTGCAGAGATATTCCACATTTGATTTCATAATCACATCTTCCTAAGTATTACTTTCAAAAAGCAGCATTGGTTTTCAAGGACAGGGAACTGGGAGCAGAAAGAGCCTGATGGAAAGAAATAAGTTATTTCAAATTGCTATAGTCTATTAATCAGACAATACTTTAAATATTAAATCAATGTGTTAATTATAAACCAGGTTCAAAAAAGAAATATGTCAATATGTATGTATATATAAACTGCCTCCAGATTCCCACATGTGGTAAACATGCCTAAATGTTTTTCAAGCTATAAAAGGAAACTGAAATAAATACCAGCTGTGCAGGTTTATCTAGGAACAGAAAAAAAAAAGCATGGAAGGAGGAAAAAAAATCACCGCTACACCATTAATGTAAAATGAATTGAAAAGATTGTAAAGTGGGGACAATGGGTTGTGGTGTTAAGATGGTATGGAAGGAAACAATTCCTTGGTTGCATATTAGAATCTTGTACTCTTCATTGTACAGATAGTTGGCAGTAGAGTCTCACAGGGGCTGCATCAGTGAAAAGGTCACTTCTACTTTTCTGTTCTCTCTCTCCCCTCCACATCCGGCTCCTGACCAGTTTACTCCCTCTCTTTTTCCTCCTTCTGTGTTTTTTCTTTTGTCTCTGTCTGTCTCAGTCTCTCTGTGCCTGGATGAGAGGCTATACATGTCTCTCTTGTGTCTATTCTATGCTTTTCTCTGTGTGTGCATCTGTGTTTGTCTGTGTCTTGCTCTTTTCTCTCTTTCTTTCTGACTAAACAAGGTTCTATTTTCACCCCCTCTTCTCTCTCTCTACCCCACACTAGCTTTTCTGCTTCCAAATGCACAAAAGCAAACAAGGAAGCCCTAGACCTTGTTTATATTACTTCCCAGACAACAAAGGCTAATTAAATTGAGTCCAGGTTTCAGTTTCCCAAGAGAAACAATCTAATGGAACCAGGTTGAATTTGACACATACATTTAGTTCAAACAACTGAGGTCATGGAAGGGTACATAGAGTCTCCTACTACAAGCATGGTCTTAGGGCCACATGGGAAGGACAAGGGCAGCTCTCAGATAAAGGGGACTGTGCCGGGAAATATCCTTCAGGGAAATATTCTGGCACATCATTCATGAGAGCTTTCCCAATGAAGCCAGTTCAAAAGATGTTCCACCTAGCATTTAAGTATATGCCACTTACTTTGATACTTATTAGTTGTGTGACCTTGAGAAAGTTATTTTTCTCTCTAATCTTTAGTAATAAGAACTACCTCACTGAAATGAAGATTGAATATGTGAATATAAGGTGACAGTATTTATGACTAAGCTCAGTACAGGGTCAGTGCTCAATAAGGGTATTACTGCATCTAAATGTTGCCCCTTTGGGGATTCTATCTTGCCTCTTAAAAGATTTTATGCTAGCCAAGTGGCCCCCACAGTAGCTAGCCATGTGCCAGACACAGAGCATATACTCAGAAAATCTCTATTGGTTAATCAACTAAGTAAATACTCTTAGGGACCTGAAAAGTAAAACCACATGAATGTGTTACCTTTCTTATTCTAAGATGTAGAAGGGATTTTGATGGACAAAAGAACCTACGATCAGATATCTAACAGGCAAGTAAAAGTCTATGGTCTCAAAAAATGAGGCATGGTTAGGAATTTTTCTTTTGTTCTTAGGATGACAGATTTTAGGACGCATATAGATAAATAAATGTTTAAACAGACAGTATTGTTCACATCCATAATAATGCCACATGTATTTGACCTGTGTTGACTGTAGTGGTCTTAAGACTTCTGCAACATGACTCCCAATCACAGAAACAAAATATAAATTTCATAATAGCAGAGCACTTCTCTGTTTTTTTCCTTGCCATATCTCTGGCACTTATCACAATGTCATAACATAACAGATGTTCGATATTTGCTTCTAAAATGAGTGGATTAATGAAATGAAGGAACAAATCCTAACTTCATCCTCATTAGGGACAGCTTCATGAGCCTGTGACCCCTGCAATTGCATAGGGCTCCACACTTGGAAGGACTCCATGCTTGGATTAATGCTTTGTGGTCATCATCTTGACATTCTTAATCATTTTTGAACAAGGAGCCCCACATTTTCAGGTTGCCATGGCCCCAGCAATTATTTAACCAGTCTTGCTACCCAGGAGATGTAACTAAAACTGGTGAACTGGAGAATGCAGTTTCTCACACTGTCCAGCTGTAAGCCCAGGGAAATCACCCCAGAAATGGGGAGGTTTATACTGAAACAGCTGTGAGGCCCTCCTAGAGATGCAGTCTCGCTAGGTCACAAATGTTCCAGTCCTGCCACTCAGTGCCTTTGAAGTTTCCTAGAAGCCTCTGCTTCTATCCCCATCTGGTCTTGGCTTTGACTCTGAAGGAGGTTATTACCATTATGGATGAATACCTTCTCAGCTTCAGGAACACTGCTTCTGATTTGCTTACTCAATTCCAGAGGCCACTGATGTCTCTTACCTACTTGATATGATTTGGATCTGTGTCCCCATCCAACTCTCATGTTGAAATGCAATCCCTAATGCTGGAGGTGGGTCCTGGTGGGAGGTGATTGGATCATGAAGGTGGTTTCTAATGGTTTAGTACCATCCCTCTAGTGCTGTTCTCATGATAAGAGTTCTCACAAGACCTGGTTGTTTAAAAGTGTGTAGCCCTTCCCCCCACCTTTCTTCTGCTGTGGCCATGTAAGACATGCCTGCTACCCTTTCACCTTTTGTCATGACTGAAAATTTTCCTGAAGCCTTCCCTGAAGCTGAACAGATGCCAGCATCATGCTTTCTGTACAGCCTGCAGAACTGTGAGCAAATTAAACCTCCTTTCTTTATAAATTACCCAGTCCGGGTATTTCTCCAGCATTGTAAGAATGGACTAATACACCTCACTCCTCATACTGTAGCTTAATATTATGGTTGCTTTATTAGCTGTTGTTTTAATTAGGGTTTATGAACTTTGCTATTTATTTGTTTATAGGTACAGTGTAGGTTTCAAATCAAGGCAAGCCAAATTACTTGTGATTTCAAGATATGTCATGTAAAAGCTTTGGCACATATTTTAGGGCTAAATGTTGGTGTATTAACTCCCCAGTAGCATGAAGAGTTAATACAAAAATTTTAAAAGTTAATCTATACTTTATAGCATGCCTCTACTTGACATGTTTTTCTTTTCAAATATCATTTTCATTATTTTTTATTCTAATAGAGTGGTGATCTTCAATTCAAGCACCCTGTCTCTGATTATAATATATGTTCTTGCTTTCAATGAAAATTTGCTCTTGTCATATAGGAATCCACTGTTATTAGATTCTATTGCAATAATTTATTAATATCAAGTCTATTAAATGATGACACATTGGGCATAGAAAAATATTCTATACTGAAAAAATCATTTTGCTTCAGAACTTTTTAGTCTTTTAAAGTTATTTGGAAGCATTAGTAATTATTTCAGAAGATTTGTCACAGAAGAGAATAGGGCAAACATTTGAGACTAATAAAGACCATCAGTAACTCTGTGTTAACAATTCTGAATTTACTTACTACTTTCAATCTTTCTCTAGCCCTTCACATTTTAAATGTCCCTACTAAAATTATACAAAGTCCTCAAGGTATTAAAAAAATCAAGTTAATGAGTGAGAATGGGATTTATCACTGTCCACTGAATTATGTAGAACAGATCTCCTTTAAATTCCCCTCAATTCTTAACTCTTTTAAGACCTTTTTAGTCTTTCTTGGCCCAGTATGGGATTTCTGGAGAAGACAAGAGAAAGTGCAAATGTTTCTGGACACTCACTAACCATACATCTCCATTCTGCTTCACTGTCCTGCCATGGCTTGCTCACCTCTGCTGTCCTTTGTTCTTATAATTCATCTGTCTGGTATAGGAAAACCACACCCTAACCTGAGCTTTGAGCTCCCTGCATAGAGAGCGTTAAGTTCAATTTTCTAAAACACTGCTAAACTAAAAATAGCTTCAATTTACAAATAGAAGAAAAAGTGCCGAATTGGGAAGAAACGTGCATATATGTCAGTGAGTCAGCATTGGATCTCACTCTTCAGTGAAAACAAATTTAATACTATAGTCACTAATAGCTCCAAAACATATGAGTAAGCCACTGTTACGCCAAGCTTTGGCATTACTTATTATTGGTAACTGTTTAAGGACATACAAAACACTTGTTACTATTACCAAATCATTCTGAAGACAGAACCACTAGGCAAGCTTGTGCCAGGACTGAGAATGCACCGTGGTATAAAACCAGGATGATGCTGTATATGACTTCTCCTATCTACTGTAATGTGGCTTTTCATTGCCTACAGGACAAAATCCAGATCCTTCACCTGGTATCAAACTACATATTCTGCCTAATTTTCTAATACATAATTTATGTCTTAGACACACTGAAGGTGCCAGTTATTAAGTCTTTTGACTCTTAGTTCCAAACCCACCCTTCTACATACTTAGCTTTGTGATGGAGAGGCTGGGATTCTGCAAATAGCATTTCTGGATTACTGGTGTCTCCCTGTTAAATTCAGCCAATGGATGGGGGCTTCAAAACTAGAGAAGGAAGAAAGAAATTACTTTTTCCTGTTTGTTTCCTGTGTGCTTCCTGTTTATTTCCTAGTTGCTTCCTGTTCCTGTAAGCATCACCCTAGCAACGCTTCTTTGCCCTAGACGTGGCATTATTTTTTCATAAAATTTGTTGAATTTTGATTGCAATTTTTCTACCACTTACACAACCAGCCTCCCAGTGGACCTCTCAGAGATACCAGCATCAATGATTTTGCTCACCCCCTTCTCAGATATCTGAGTCTCAGCCCCACAGGTGTCTTCTCCAGACTTCTAGGTTTTAATAATTCCAGTTTCTTTCCATTGTTTATCTAGTCCTTATTCCTACAATTACTGTCTCTGTAATATGTTAGTGCTCATTTTTTTTCTTTTTAGTTATCTAGTTAACAACTTTATGCCTAGTTAAAAATCTTTAAAGTTCAGACAGATACACTGAAGGAGTTGCCATGTTTAAGCTACACTGACGCTTGATGTTTTTGTACATTCTCCTGGAATACTGTCACTGTTCTCTGGAGACGTATGCTTAAATATTCTCGATACCCATCTTAAATATTACTCCTTCTATAATGCTTTTCTTTGCCTCCTTAAGTGAAATAACTCCCTTAGGATTAGTATAGTTTCAACTGGTACATCCTTCTCTATGCTACTTAATATTATAATTATTTATTTACATATTTTTATGTTCTCCTAGACTGTGAGCTCCACAGAAACACGACCTATGCCTATTCATTTCTGTATTTATTGTATCTACTACATTCTCTAGCATATAATAAGATTATCATAAATACTCATTTAATTTATTTGTTTTGTATTAATGAACTACAAGATTCTTTGAGCAGTTTTAGAGATAGCCTTCAGTTCCAGTGTATAAGCCTTTTGCTCATGCTGCATGATGTAATGAGGGGTACTTATAAAGATTTCAACTCAAAAGGAATCCCCCCACTAGCCAGCCAACTTTATCTCAAATTCCATTTTTAGAAAGTACATATCATGGTACCTGATATATAATAAGTAAGAAATAAATGTCAGCTATGATTTTTTTAAATTCTATTGCTCAGTAACTAACAATAGCTCTCTATTTACCCCTGACTGAAACATGAAGTCCTCAATGGAATATTCAAGACTCTTAAAAATATAGTCCAAATTATTTTTTTTCCCACTGATTCATATTTTGAGCCTCCAACCAGAAGTTGGGCAACTAAGCCTACTCCACAGGGTAGGCTATACTGCCACTATTTTTATAAATAAAGTTTTATTAGAATGCAGTCATACTCACTCATTTATGTGAGTTAGCTTCAAATGTACCCTTCTATACAATTGTCTGTGTTTACTACTAATATGTACACTATATACACTGTTTATGACTGTTTTCATACTATACAAATAGAGTTTAGTAGTTATGACAGAGATCATATGCTCCACAAATTCTAAAATATTTGCTCTCTGGGCCTTTATTAAAAAATGTTTGTTGACCTCTGATCTAGATTATTGTCAAACCAAAATTACAACCCAATTGCCCACATATGATTCACACCACTTTTGCCATTCCTAATGTTCCCCCATTTTTGCCTATCACATCCTGTTAGTCCTTGAAATATCTCTGACCTGTCCAACTAAAAGGCATGATTCTCTCCTTTTAATTCTAGGTTGATTTTTAATTGTTCTTATAGCATTTATATTTTACTGTGAATTATTATTTTGTATGTAGACTCATAGTTTACCCCCTTGTTATAGATTATTAGAAATTATGCTGTAGAATTTACATATATTTCTATCTCTTACAGGCCTGGAAACAAAATAAATATTTTGTTAATAAAAAATATATTTTATAAAAATAAATATAATATTACAAATAAAATAATAAATTTAAATATTTGACAAATGGCGTCAAATAGAACTAAACTGTATACGAGCAGTTTGCCTGTGCTCTTCTGTCAGCAGCCTGAGATCCTGGACGATCACACACCACATCACAGTCTAGCTAGTAGGTCAACACAGTGGCTAGTTTCTTCCTTTGAACTTAACAATGCTGGTCAATCAAAAGAAATAATTACTGATTTGATGGTGGTTAAAAAGTTATCAAGTTACCTAAAATAATAAACCAAATTATATTTAAAACTGTATTTAGGGAGTTATGAGAGACTGTGACAGCTTTTGAGATTAATGGGTAAAGTACTATAAGCCTTAGGATCTGCATGTGGCTTTAGCCAGTGATTTGAGCTCATGAAGCTATTAGGTGATTCACCTTAAATTTCCTACAAAGTCATTAGCCACAGAATTATTTTCCAAAAATTGTTCTGATGATTATTATCAAACAAACAGAGGCTGAAATTAGAGTAAATTCCGTCTCTTATAATTAAATACCATCTTGGTCTTTGTCATTATTATACTGTTTTTATATCCAAGATAAATTATGAAACTATAAAGGTATGTAATTTGATATGTTTGATTACATAAATACAATGGAATTATGTATGCTGGAAACAGGAGTTCAGAAGTGATGTATTATTTTGTCTTAACAAAATGAGAATTAATGATATTCACTCTGCTTAACTTACCTTCATCACTTAAGAATCTTTTTTAAAAAATTTTAAAACGGTAACTCCTATAGAAATGCTTCTTAATTAACCAAAGGCCTCTATTTAAGAAAGAAAAACTTCTCTTCGTTAATTTTACTGGCTCCAGTAACATTTCGTCTCAAGTTATGTATTAATGAATCATATGCAAGACATCTGGTATATGACTCCCATCTAATCAAAGAAGCCCAAGGTTCAAAGTGTAGTCCTCTAAAAGGAATACATGTGGAAAAACTGGCTTTACTCTAGGTGCTTTTTTTCTCTTTATTTTATGATGTTCTAATACCTTAAGTGATATTAATCATATCATAGGCCCATCAATATTACTTGTACTGTTATTTTAACTTGGCAGATTATCTCACCCAACAGCAGTGATTGAGCATCTACATGAAAAATGAGATGGTTTCAAAAACCCTGAGTTTTATTCTATTCCTCATATATGCAGTTCCAGTTCTCTATAAAAGTAAGTTGTTAGTCAAAAGGAAACACGCCTATCTATCAAATTAATAAGATATAGAGTATAGCAACCTGATCATCTAAACATGGACTATGACCCTTCAAGCAAAACAGTGTTATAGACAATAATTTTAGATACTGAAAGAAATTTAGATACATGAAATAATTTAGATACATGAAAAATGAAAAACAAAACCTTGGGATAGCAACAATACTTTAGTCTGACCTCCATAGCAGCTCTACATGAGTAAATACACAGATTTATATTTGAAAAGATGCAAGAAATGTCCTTCAAATAACAACTTACTTTATCAGAATGTCAGTGTTATTGACTCAGTATAAGTTTAGTATTTTAGTGCTTTATAGAAGCAAGCAACATACTCATAGAGTGATAACATTGCAAAGACTTTAGATATCAAATATACTAGTGCTCTCCAGTTTGAGGAAATGGATCAGGAAAATGAAGCCCAAAGAGTTGCAGTGCCTTGTTCAGAAATTTCACAGCTAACTAACAATAGTGGATATATGTATTATCATGCACATCTTCTTAGAATCTATTACCTAGTTATCTAAGTTGGGTTAGTTATTTGAGATCACAAATATCACATATCCACTGTACGTACACTGTGTTAATGCTAAAGTAAATCCATCATCCTCAAAGAAGATAATATAATCAAATAGAATTAGTAGAAGAAGAAGAAAATAAAGACAAAATTGGTTAGGGGTATGGAACAAGCAACAGTATTCCTACAATCAACAGCCTCTAGGCTTCTCTGCCCATGAGCAGAGGCTCAGGTCCCCCTTTCAGTTCACTGATTCCTAAAGCTATTATATATTTGACCATTCAAAACAAGCCAATTATTGATCTTTTCCCCAAAGAATAGATAAATATTTATGTGTGTTTACATTCCTGTACAATGTATCTACTATGAGATGAGACATAAATTCTCAGGATCTCATCCTTAATTATTTGAAGATTTTCATCAAAATTGCACAGCTCTCATTGATGGTGGCCAAGAGAAAAACAAAAAGGAGGAGGAATACAAGAAAATATTTGACCTAAATAAGAGGTGTTGGGAACGATTTGGGCAAATTTCTTGATATAAATTTCACAATGTATTTTATGTTTTGTTTTTTCTTGCTAAATATTAATCTTAATAATGTCATTTACCCAGTTATTTCATTTAATGTTTGCTTCTTCCTAACATATTCCTTATTACTGCAAATATTTTTAAAAATATATGTATAAGAGATGATGTCATTGTACTAGAACATTGTCATAAGACAGTAGTTCCCTGTTGCTAGATAAATGCCAAGGTAAAACAGACATTTATTGAAATTAAATGTCGAGGTAAATTGAGAAACATTGATCGTAAGAAAATGTTCTAATACAGTGGTTTAATTTCTGTTGCACCAAATGATGCACATTGATATAATAATTTTTATTTAATAGATCTTGGTATGGTAGAGTTAAAGAATCTTACAGTACAATAGAGGAACTATAGTCTGATCATTGAGGAGAGCCAAACTTGGCATAATATGTAGCCAATCCAACAGCTGTTCATAGACAATAAGCCTATTTCCTGCTCCACCAAATTATGTGTATCAAATAATTTCTCACTAGCACAGGCTAGTTGTATTCCATTTATAAATAAAGGTTGGCTATTGAACAATTTGGTTTGATATTTTTCCTTCTAAAGGTTTCTGTACTGCATTTTAGAAATATCTTGGCATATTTACATACACACATATACACACACAAACACACACACACACACATATAAAATTTAACAAAGGAGATGGCTAAACTCTTTTGTTTATCCTTACAAATAACTAAATGTGCCAGAACAAGAGTGAGAAACAAAAATGTAGTCCAGATTTTGAAAATGCAATGTATTGACCTTTCAAAAATTGGCTCCAAAAATACACATTTGTTATTTTGCAAACACATCCAAATTTCAGTGATTACAGCTTACTGAGGAAATTCTGTTCTAGGAGGTTCAACTTAGCATGGTGGGCCATTTAAGTTGGTCAAAGTGAAACCACAAGGGAGATCCAAAAACAAGAGCCTTTCTTAAAACTGAGGAAAAGTATGATTCACTGAAAAGAATTCCTTCGTGTATTGGAACTATGAGGAAGACAGAGAAAGGTCTTTTACTGGAGACCGGTTTTGTTTAAAGAGAAAAAGAAGAAACTAAACCAAATTAATTACCCAAACTTCTTCAGTATTCATAAGTCTAGAAATACACTTTGAAGTTTTACATTATATATCTAAAGCAACTTCTCTCAAACTTCCAAGTTCTGAAAGTCAAAGACAGTAAAAGGAACAGAGTTCACCTGAAGAAATACATCATGTTACTGAAGAGAATAAAGATAATGGAGAGTTTGAAAATGTGTGTAAAAGCAGTTTCACTTAACTTTTCTAGTCATAGGGAGGAAAATAATAAACTGAAAGGCAGAGGTAGTGTAATTGTGTGTGTGCACAAACACGCATGCACAACATGAAAGAGAGAGAAAGAGATACACTTTTTAATCAAAATTTTAAGTTGTGTAGATTTCACATACATAACCTTACCCCATAATAACGAGTGCTGAGAAAAATACATCCTTCTTCAATGACTTTTAGATGTGTGTGTGTATGTATGTGTGTGTGTGTGTGTGTATGTGCATGTACATGTGTGTGTATTTGTGTGTGTGTTGTAAATCTATACTATATTCACTGCCAAAAGAACATATTTAAGAAATCACAAAACATCAGCTACCATTTTCTCTGATTGTAAATTGAGTTAGATTTCCAATTGCAACCTGGTATCTTGTATAATGCTTTAAAGTAATACAAGTGAAGGCACCTAATATATTAACTAGCTGAAAGAGTTGTTAAATCACCTTGGGAAAGTTAGTTGATCTTTTTAATTATTCATTTTTATATCTGGATAATAAGAAGTGGATAATAATAGTAACTATTTTGTAGGAATGCTATAAGAATGAATAAAATAATTTATGAAAAATATCTGGCACAGTTTTGATTTCAGCCTGCAGTAATCATTTGGTTAATGTCTATTTCGATTAATATGCAGCAATATATTGAAGAACTCAAAAATGGCCAGTAATTGGGAAGAAACAGCAACATTGGGATAGTACCTGACAGGTTTGAAGAAGAAATCTGTTAGACAATGAGGTGTCATCTAGTTCCCCCAATACCATACTGGAAGGGCGGATGTTAGTGTCCTCCCATTTGCTTGGGAGGTAAAAGGCTGGCTTTGGAGGTCTTGCCAAACTGGCTGTTGGTCCCAGCATTGGGGACCTGCTATGTAGTTAAGCATGATTGTCAATCTCATAATTTTGTAGTGGGCTAGTTGCAGTGGCTCATGTCTGTAATTCCAGTACTTTAGGAGGCCTTCATTTGGAGGATTGCTTGAGCCCAGGAGTTCAAGAAGAGCCTAAGCAACATGGCAAGGTCCCATCTCTACAAGAGATAAAAAATTAGCTAGGCATGGTGATGTGATCTGTAGTGTCAGCAACTTGGGAGGTTAAGGTGGGAGGATCACTTGAGCCTGGGATGTCAAGGCTGCAGTAAGCTATGATCACAACACTGCACTTCAGCCTAGGTGACAGAGTGAGACCTTGTCTCAAAAATAAATAAATAAATAATTTGGGTATATAAAGACACATGCACACATATGTTTATTGCAGCACTGATCATAATAGCAAAGACTCAGAACCAACCCAAATGCTCATCAATGATAGACTGGATAAAGAAAATGTGGCACATATACACCATGGAATACTATGCAGCCATAAAAAAGATGAGTTCATGTCTTTGCAGGGACATGGATGAAACTGGAAACCATCATTCTCAGCAAACTGACACAAGAACAGAAAACCAAACACCACATGTTCTCACTCATAAGTGGATGTTGAACAATGAGAACACATGGACACAGGGAGGGGAACATCACACACTGGGGCCTGAGGGGTGGTGGCCTAGGGGAGGGATAGCAGGGGTTGGGGGGATTGGGGAGGGTAACATTAGGAGAAATACCTAATGTAGATGATGGGGTGATGGATGCAGCAAACCACGACCATGGCACGTGTACACCTATGTGACAAACCTTCATGATCTGCGCATGTACCCCAGAACTTAAAGGATAATAAATAAGTACATAAATAAAAATAAATTCAATAAAATAACTTTGTACAGTGACAATAAAGCTCTAACAGACTTATTTTTCCCTCTTTCCTTCCCATTTAGATTGAAACAGAAAGAAGAATCTTTTCAAAGTAAACTTTTCTGTCAGGCGCAGTGGCTCATGCCAATAATCCCAGCACATTGGGAGGCCAAGGTGGGCAGATCTTTTCTAAATAAACCAGAACAAAGAAAAGGCAAACTTTTCCTCTATGTTTCTAGTTTTTTTCATCTTTTGTCATAGGCTGCTGAGAAGCAAAGTTTTGCTGTTGCATTGTTTTTTTCCTCTTCATGATTTTGTAGGAATATTGAGTAATAATAAGAGAGAACTTGCACCACATTCATGTCTGCCAGGCTAGGTCTACACAGCCTACAAATCGTCATGTATTATTTTAATTATGCTTTTGAGAGGGGGTTGTCAGAGAGCAAATTTTTCTAAATTCTTTCCATGTAAGAATTCATAAGTTACCCTAGATACTGAATATATTTATATAACTGAATCCAAGGACCTAAGCATTTAGAAGAAAAGTAAAATGATCAATTATTTATACATAAAGACAATTGATTGCATTTTTAGCTTGTGGTCTAGATATTCAAGAAACACTGTAGTTACAAAAAATAAAAATAAGACAACAGGTACATGAGTGTGCTTGAACCTTGAATCAAATTAATATGGTACCCTTTGAACATTTACCTAAAGTGTGGCTCTCAGCCTTAGTTAATATTAGAACCACCAGGAATTTTTTTCCACATTTGAAAACCAATGTCCAAAGGGATCTTCCTAGAGTTAGTCTTCATTTTAGACATCCAGCAATTACAACCAATAGGTGGAAGTTCACATTTGTACCAACCAGTCTGCAGTGGCTTGTATACAAATAATTGTAATCTAATAACAAGAACAAAGGCTTGATAAAGCCATAGCTGTCTATTTTGGGTTTGCTCCTGTGTGACAATTCTGGTAGTTTTTTGCTGAGAACAGAAGGGCAATGAAAATAATAATAAAAGCTATCCATTGGCAAGTAGGTCTAACACCTGCCACACAAATTAACCCTGTTCTGTATTAAGATCACTCCATTTATCAGTTAATATACAGAGGTTATGATGTAAACCTCATATGTGTTACATAAAGTTTGATACAGCAGGATTCTCAAAATTTCTTCAGGAGGGTTCTCATTGTAAATATTCTAGCTTAATGGTTTTCTGTTTTTGGTTTGGTCTTACCACAAAAAATAGTCATTATTATAACTATATGGTTTAAATTGATCGCAGAGATTTTTATCTTCAATGGATAATACTTCAGTTTTATTGGTTTTGAGCTAGCCTGTGGATATTATGAAATACAGTACAGATATGAATAAATTGCCCTAGTAATCAAGGTGAGCAATATAATAAATAAGTCAGGTTTTATATTGTTCTCCTTTAAATCACTCATCTTTTTTTCTTAAGTATTCCAAATGCTGTTGGTAGCAATGTGTAGAATTTGAATCTCATACTAAGTTAGACCTCTCACAAGCTTGGTATCGATTTATTTTTAGAGTCCAGTTCTCTCTATTGCTTTTGTGAGGGCACACAGGTTATGGTAGATTCATTGCCAAAATGGCTCTGATTCTCCTCCCATCAGGAGGTGAAGTCTATTTTTCCATCCCTTGAGTCTGGGCTGGATTATGACTTGCTCTAGTGAATACGATGTGACAGAAGAGTGGTGCAAGTTCTGGGCCTGCACATTTTTTTATCCTTTTGAAACAGAGTCCTGCTCTGTCACCTAGGCTGGAGTGCAGTGGCGCAATTTTAAGAGGCCTTGCGTGCATCTGTTCTCTTCCTTTCTCGGAAGCCAGCTACTGCCAGAAACAAAGCCTGGACAAGTTGGCTGGAGGATGTGAAACCATGTGGAAGAAAAATCAGCTATCCTATCCTAGAGTTGCCTTCAGCCAGCTGACTTGTATCTAACTACAGATGCACAGAAGAGCCCAGCAAGATTTGACTCATGAAATCTAGCTAAGACCAAAGAGCCACCCAGCACACCTGCATATTCACAACATAAACGCTTATTTTTAAAGCCACCTGATTGTTGTCAATTGCTACACAGTAATGTGGCAATGAACTACTGATATATAGACCATCTGATGCAGAAATATACAAAATATAAAACAAAGGCTTTTCCAAGGCACAAAGTACAATATTTACTGATGTACAGTTTCCATACATTTCCTGACTCTCCGGAAAGAGGCGTGTTTACTGTGGCCATTCTCAATCATATACTTCCAAAATTATAAACAAAACTAAATTACATGTGAATTATAGTGCCTCACAGGGATATAGTCATAATAGCTAAGGCCAGTCATGAAAAAAAAAACTACCTTGACATGTAATGTAGTCTCCACCGCAATTCAGATGGGCTGAAAAAGCAGTGCTGTTTTTTATCATACTGCACTTTTACATGTGTACTGTGTTACAAATTTCATTGTTTGTATTTCCTTCATCTAATTGGTAAAAGCCAAGCACCTTCAAATAATAAAGTAGATTACTTAGCTCCTGTTACCACATTTTGTTACTAGAACACTCTGGCCCTGATATTCTGAACGGTTTCATACCCCACCAAATACAACTGTGGCTAAAATGGTTTGAGGGTGGGACAAAAAGGTTGATTACCTAAGAAACCTGAAATAGATAGTATTGAATTCACTTTGCCATTTTTCCTCAGCATGGGATTCCTAAACCTAACCACTGAGCTATGGCATGAACTTAATTAAAACTCTATAAAATGCTAGTTATAGGAGGAAAAATAAATGATTATTACAGATTTTTGGATGGGACAGGGCTTCCTCAAATGACTTTCTCCTTTGGAGTTATTTGCTCAGCTCATCATTTTTGAGTATATACAAAGGATCTGTCTTGCAAAGTGATGAATGCTGGAAGACATTTTTAAGATAAATTTATCAGTAGTCCATTTCAGGGAGACATTTTTAAAAGAAATTCATCAGTAGTCTGTTGCCGTTGATTCTAACTGCAATCAGGCTCACTGGATTTTCATCTAACAACTGCAAAGCTCTTATGTGTGATTATAGCAGGTTTAGAGCACCACTATGTGGTCTGTTGGTGAGTAGGTGAAAATGCGTATGTATTTGTGTGTGTGTGTGTGTATACACACACACACACATAAAACAAACAGAAAATGTGATGTTGCTCTTTTTTTAAAAAAAGATTATTTGTTCATAAGACTATGAAATGCAAATAATTCTTAAAAAGAGTAAATGAAACCTTTGCATTTAATTGTGCAAAAACAAAAATAATTTGGTAGTTAATTTTAACAAATGGAAAAACACCCAGGCCATTTTTTCCAAGGGATTCGATCTTAATGCATTTTGCTATTGTGTTTCATCTGCATGTGGTACATTACATTTAATGGAAATCACACAGTCCAATTATCTCTCCTAGGGGAAGAGGAGAAAGGAAAAAGGAGGTAGGGGAATCTATTGAAAGCATAGGGAGATGCCTTTGGCGACTTAACAGGGGAAGAACAGACAGACTCTGCTTTTTAGCCATTCAGATAAATCCCTCACACTTGGTGACTCTACAAATAGGAACCCCCAGAAGGAGCATAGCTTGTTTTCACTAGAAGCGGGATCAAGAACTGTCTGCTCCTAAACGGGGTTCTGTAGAGAGTGCAACTTTGCTGTAAATAGAACTGCAAATGTGGCTTCTTTTCTAGCAGCTGCATATATTGGGGGACACAATTGAGCCCATTCACTCTTAGCACTCAATCCAGAAGACCAATTATAGAGCTCATTTTTGCTGAAAGATGCTTCTATTGCCTAAAAGTATAATTCAGCTCTGACAAGTTTCATCATAAATGGCAAATGATGTTACAGTGGCTTCAATTAGGATTAGGAGAATAGTCTGGACTCCTCATGTGACAAGAGCTTAAGCTGTACTGGCCAATGTAGTAGCCACTAGCCACATGCAGCTATTGAAATTTTAATTAATTAAAATACACTTAAATTAAAATGTAGTTCTTTAGTCACACAGGCCATATTTCAAATGCTCAACAGACACCTATGAATAGTGGCTACTGTACTGTGCAGCCCAGATAGAGAACACTTTCATTATGCCAGAGACTTCTGTGGTACAGTACTGATGTATAGCAATATGTGAGCTTCTGCCTGCATTTCTTATGTATTAAATCGGGATCCTAAGTGACAGTCTGGGTTTCAGCGTTTCCTTTGTGCTTTTTCCTTTCCTCCTACTGGTTATGTAGGATCAAAATAATTCTGGTTATTTGTGCCTACTTTCCCTAAATCATGGAGGGATCCCATGTTCCAGGATAGATGGTAATGACAGATCTCTCTGGTTCTTGTGAAAATGGCAGGTCACATGGAAAAGATGGAGATGGCTTCCAGGACAAAGGGCAAAGACTGAAGTAGTGAGCTGATATATCCCATCTCTACCCTCTCCTCCCTTTTAGCCATAAAAATGGGTGTTTATGCTATGTTTAGAGAAGGCTGAAATTCCAAGAAAATTGTAACTGCTATGGATTGAGAATAAAGTTTCCTGATGTCTACAAAAGGTTTGGTTAAAAATGCATCTTTGAGATAGACATATGTTATCTTTTCAAAGGGACCTACCTTATTTAAAATTGCAAATTTTCCCTGACTCCTTCCCTAATACTTTCAAGTCTAGGTTGTTTAACTCTCCTCCAGTTATAATGTAAGATCAAGGACACACAGATTTTTGTCTTCTCAGCCTTCTGATTTATCCAAACAGGAAAATATCTGCACGTGTTAGGCTCTTAAAAAATATTTGTTAATTGAATAAAATGCATTCCTTCTCTCCAGTGCAGCTCTCTGTCTGTGCAAGGATTAATAAAATCTCCCAAGTTATTTACAGCTAGGCTAGAGTTTTCTGGCTACTACATTACCCCAAGTTCCCAAAGGAACACAGCTATTAACATTGACTATCTGATTCATGTATCATACCAGTTACTTTGAGACTTATTCAATGTCTCCTCCTGTCCTTCTCCAATTTATCTTGTTGATCTTATCTATAATATAACACTGTTTCTTTCTCCTTGAACTTCTGCATACCCAGCCTATTACTTCACAAATCTAGCCTTCATAATGCTTCAAGAGTAATCAAATGTCTATGAAGGAACTCCTCAAATCCTCTGTCTATAATAGGCATGCAAAGCCCTCCATGGTTTGCACCAACAACTACCTTCTGAGCCCTCTAAGATTCTTGTTAATAGGTGCATTATCAATTATGATCCTCTTGGTTGCAAGGGACAGGAAACTTTTGGCTAGCAGTCCAAAGGGACTTCATTGGCACAGAATGTCTCAGAATAGGTTAAGCAGTCCAGCTGTCTAAGGATCATGAGTTCAGTCTAGCCTCATAAACAACTGAAGCCAGGGGGTTAGCAACCGCTAAGATTCTGTTTCTCATCTTTGCTCCTCTCTGTGTATCAAGTTTAGTCTCTATCACTGCAGATGATCTCTCTCCACATAATGAAAACCTTAACACCATTAATTCCCGAACCTTCATTCCCAGATATGGGAGACAAGAGGCTCTTTCATATCCTGATTCAAATTCTCAGGTTGCGGAATCATTGATCTAGCCTGGAACAGGTTTTCCTAAGAGGCAGGATCACACTACACTAACGTGCAAGCTCTGGTGTTAAAGATGAAGATTGAAGGGAAGGGAATGATTTTCAAACAGGTACTGGATAAACTTTCCCAAGTGTTTACTATAGAAACCAGACTTTTTAAAAAAATCTTTTCTAGCATATTATCTCATACTTTTAGATGCTCAATAAGTATTTGTGATAAATGAGATTATTTTGACAGCTGAATTAAATAGAAAACTTGAGGGGCTCTGATGTATCCATATCATTATATATTAGTGAAGTGTTTTAGCTGAGCCTCTTACTATTAAGACTCAAGGAATGAAAGTTATTCTTTGTTTTTCAGAACTCAACTACTGCCTTATCAATATCACAAGATTAAAATAAGAAACTATATTGAAAATAGTAATAAATAATTATTATTGTTTGCTCTGCCAGGAGCTCACACACATTTTAATATAGTAGATTCTGTCAGACTATATAAATCTGAATCCTGACTCCACTATTTTTAACTATGTGACTTTGGCAAATTACCTAACTCTGCTCTACCTCGATTACTGCATCTGTAAAATAGAAACTAAAATAATGCCCATCAAATGGATAACATTTGCCAAGCACTTAGAATAATACCTGGGCTACATTAAGGCAATGTTTTTAACTTTTCCCCTACCAGGGACATTTGGCAATGTCTAGAGATGGCTTTGGTTGTCTCAACTGAATGGAGTGGGGAGTGCTTATAGATAACGATATAGGTCAGAAATACTACTATACTAGTCCATTTTCATACTACTATAAAGAATCGCCCAAGATTGCGTAATTTCTAAAGGAAAGAAGTTTAATTGGCTCACAGTGCAGCATGGCTTGCAAGGCCTCAGGAAACTTAAAACCATGGTAGAAGACAAGGGGAAGCAAGGCACCTTTACAAGGTGGCAGGAAGAAGTGCTGAGTGAAGCGGGGAGAGCTCCTTATAAAACCATCAGATCTCATGAGAACTCACTTGCTCTCATAAGAACGGCATGGGGAAAACTGCCCTCATGATTCAGTTACCTCCACCAGGTCTCTCCCTTTACAGGTGGGGATTATGAGGATTAAAATTCAAAATGAGATTTGGGTGATGACACAAAGCCTCACCATATCTACTAAATGAAATATAGCCATGCACATGACAGCTTCTCCATCCCCACCAAAAACAAAATATTAAATTGTGTAATTATTTAATCAATTAATTTAATTATTAAATATTTATTAATTATTAAATTATTAAATCCTAAATAGCAACAGTGCTAAGGCTGAGAAGTCCTGTATTAAGGGATCAGTAAATGTGAGTTACTATTATAATGAGAAATAACAATTATAACAGTAAACTTGAACAACACTGACAATGTATCAGCTACTATTCTAATCACTATATACATTAAACAAGTTTATTTTTCAAAAAGCAAAAATTGAACAAAAAAAGAAAACAAACAAAACTATGAAGTCAGTACTATTTTGTATCTCTGTCTTGCCAACATGAGGGGTATGGGTATAATGACAAGGATTCAGTCTCTAGTTCTCCTGGGAGGGTAATGGAAACCCACCTGTTAGGTTACAGTTAGCCTCATGGAGAATTATTCTTGCTGGGAGATATGTTTTTATTATAAGAAGCGTAAACAGATTTTGAATGCTGTTTCCTTCTTTCCTCTACCTACTTTTACTCTCCAATTCACATTTTAAGAATGTTAGAATTTTCTCATTTGTTTGTTTTTAATCAGACATTCAAATCCAATAGTTTCCCTTCCTCTTCACTTTCCCTGCCCCTCCCCTGATTATTAGAGGTTACTTTGGAAGGATTACAGCAAATAAGTGATATGAAAAGAGATTTGAGTATTTATTCTAAAGCTTAAGTTGGCTTTCCCACACTTTGATGTATAAGCCTCTTTCTGAATTTTCTCCAAATGGATTGAGTAACAGTGCAAAAGTTCCTTCCAAAGCAAAGGTTTGCAAGATGGCGACAGAATGTTGAACATCTGTCCTTTGGGGACATTAGATATGAAATGGCTTCTTTCTTGGATTAATACAGTTGTTTGAAAACTGATTAGTTATTGAGCCTTTAGCTCATTTTAAAAAAATATCATTCTGCTTAGCAACCATACTCTGCAGGCACCATATTTTTAGGTAGGGGTGTGTGTGTGTGGGTGTGTGTGTGTGTGTGTGTGTGTGTGTTAACTGAGGCTGAGAGAAGCTGAATTAAATGTACTCAAATAGCTGTTCTTGGGACCTACTGTGATGAAAAATTGAGGCATTCAGCCAAATCCTTAATCTTCCATAGAAAAATACCTCCTACTTTTCAGGCAATGCGGGTAACCTTAAGAAAATAAAAAGATGTCCATTTATCACCAATACTCCAAAGGCCACACTCTTTCTGTATCTACTGACCTTTTCCTCTCTCAATGACCCAGCATTTCTATAGATGAAATGTGACACTTGGCAGAAGCTGTCTGAACGTGGCGTATCAAGATTGCAGGAGACTCAAAATTAAATCCAGTCAAATTCTGCAGGTTGTTTAGATTTAGGAAGAGACTGATGTAGACCTTCCTAGGACAATCTTCCAAGTGCCCATAGTTAGCACATTTTTTGAAACACTTATATATAATCTGCCTATCTCCTCTCTTAGTCACAATACACTGCAACTGAAAAGTTAGAATACACAAAATATGGAGTAATCAAGCCTGCTCAACTGTGAGGAAAATAAAAAGCAGGATTCACCACAACCAGTTTGGACAAACAGGCCCTCAATAAGACCTCCTGCCACGTACCAGGGACCCAGCACCCACAAGCTATCCTCTGGCTACAACTTCCCCCATCACAGCACCACTTCTCCTGGACCCCCAGGTTTAATCTCTGTTGTACCTACCATGAAACTCTCTCTTGTACTACAAAATCTGTTTGCTGAAAACCTTTCACAAAAGACCTTGTTTTGCCAAGGAGGTAATTTTTGGTGTGTGACTACTACTTACCACTTTTTAAGTTCTGAGAATTCAGGTGGTAGCATTTTTGTTGTTATTGTTGTTATATTAATTTAAAACAATTTACCTATGTATGTGTTTGTATGTATTATATATGGAGTTCTCCAACAAAATGAAAACCCTTGTAAGTTATCTTAAGAAAACGTTCTTCTAACAGTGCTCTGACCAGTGTACACTGTTTCATGCACAAATGACTGATGGTATGCGCCTCAAGGAGGTCATTCACTGTACTGGCCTTTGCGTTCAGTTTGGTGGGTGGCTGAAGATAATTACAATGTTACAATGTTGGCATGTACAGGAATGAGTGAGCAGAATTGCAGAAGGAGAAATAAATTTTCTTTACTTTGGACAAACTACTCCTGAAAATGGCTTTGTTTCACAGAACATTTTTTAATAAGGTATTGTTTATGAGTGGTTGAGTTAATAGATATGGAAAATTTTTGAAATATTTAAATCAGCAATGAATTCACCAGGTGAATTCCAGCATGTGTCTGAGGACAGACTTAATGCAGGATAAATATTCTATCTTTAGAGATGCCCCTAAAAGTTCCATGTCTCTGAACTATGGAATGAAGTGAACTGTTTCGATGGAATACTTAGAAGTGTTCTCTCTAAGCAGTACTAGATTGTTTTTTCTATCATATTCTTGATGTAAGATTGGGATTACTCTGTTTAATCACCAACCAGCAGGAAAAGTATTTAATTAGGCAAACACAACTTACTCAAAGGTAGACAGACTGAATCCTGCTCATACTAGGTCATAAAATAATAAAGCTAGAAATTCCCCCATAGACCCTCCTTTTATAGTGGCTCAAGTTCATAGAGACAGAAATTCAGAAACAGAGCTGAGGTCTCTACTCCCTAAACAGTATTTCTGCTGCTACATTGCATCATTATTTCTCATTTTATCCATTCAGAGCATCACCACTCAAAAGAGCCACACAAATAAGCACAGAAGCAACATGCCAGGGTTTAAAACAAGGTGAGACACTGAGAAATAATAATCAGGCAACCAACCTTAGGGTAATCTGGGAACTACTTTAGCCTCCTTTTCTTTTGTTTTCTCTAACACCTGTCTTTGTATGGCTTTTAGGTATATTTACCACTATAAAGTCTTATGTTTCTCATCCCGTAGGTTGAGAAGATTAAAGGAAGAGGATGCAGTAGGAAGGTTGGATGGAATAAGGCAGATTTGAGAGTCTAAAGAGAAGATTTTAGGCCTAATGGGCTTTGGAAAGTATTTGCAAAACTGAACTAGACATTGGGCTGGTTGTCATGGAAACCAGCAGTGCCGAGAGGTAAAGATAAGAGCTCTGGTGAGAAAGGTTCTCCCTGAAGTTATGGGGGATCATATAAACTCCCAACCCACCTTTGGGCTTGAAATCAGCCTGTTCTGCTACATAGCAAATGTGCAACATGGTGCTGAATATATTTCTCAAGTTAAAAGTATTCTGTAGCTTCCTTTATTGTGCTAGTTTTTAAAAAATCCATATATTGTGTTCTGGGCTCCTCCTATCTCTTATCTACTACAGAACAGGAGCAGAGGAGAGAAAGACAGGGGCATCGGCAAAGAACGCATTTGGCAATGTTCTATTGATTTCCACTTTCTGCTTCATCAAATTACAGCCAAAAAGAAGTGTTTTTCACAAATGGTGCTCATGGGGTGTCAATTGTCAAAATCTGTTTGCTGAAAACCTCCTTTCACAAAAGACCTTATTTTGCCAAGGACGTAATTTTTGGTGTGTGAATACTGCTTACTACTTTTTACTTTTAAGTCCTGAGAATTCAGCTGGTGAAATTTTTGTTGTTGTCACTGTTCTTTGTCTTAATTTAAAAGAATTTACCTATGTGTGTGTTTATAGGTATTCATTTATGTGAATATGTGTGTATGCACATACATATGTGTATAAATGTATGTACTTGTGTATATCTGTATATATGAATTTATTTTTCATTATCTCCTTCATTTTCATATAAATGCTTACTCTTGTTTTACAGCTGGTATACATTATCTGGAAATTTGTACATAATAATCACTTGTCAGAGTGCTTAATATTTTTGTTTCTATTACTAAGAAAGTAATTAATGTATGTTATCATTGAGTTGGGTAAACATACAACCCAGGCTTTAGTTAGTATCTTCTCTCAATATATTCAAACACAGTTACATGATTTTTAGTAAGTATACAAACCTCAGAATGGCATATTTAAGTGTTTACATATGAAGCAAGCACTGCAGAAAGTAGGAGGGATAAAGGTGGTTACAGGTACCAACTCATTCTGGCAAGGAGGATGCCAGAGAGGAATCTGGTACTTGGTATCCACACTGCTTTGCTCTCTGCCTTTCCCCTTCCCTGTTCTAGGCAAATGGGCCTGGATCCCTCCACCTGCAGGCTCAGGCCTACCCATACTTGAGGTAAGTTGAGACTCTGAACACAGAGGGCACCAGAAGCTCACAGCTCAAAGTACCGGGTTTTAATCAAATTCCGTTACTCTTGCTGGACTTACACATGCTTGGATTCCGGAAATTTTTGACCATACTCTTTGCCTATACTCAAAACTTTCTGCCACCTAATTTCCCAAAACTAGTTTTTCCTCTTTGCCAACTGATTTCCTAACCTCTGGATCCCTGGTAACCATTCTACTCTACCTGTTTAGCTGATAAACAACCTGAACCTAACCTCTGGCTCACCCAAGTCTTTTAACTTCCTTTGTTGGTACTAGCTAATTACCTTTTGGAACTCCTTCAGTGTGTCTTCCTACATTACAGAGGCAGGAAAGCTAAAAAAAATACACTTCCAAGTCATCTGTGCAACCACGGGGGTGCCAGAGGTGAATGAGAAGTCACCTGTTAGATGCCCCTCAGTGAGAGTTAAATGACAGAATGGAGTCCTCTGGGGCAATTTTTACTGGCAAGCAAGCCCATGAAAATGTCAAGATTTTCTACAATATTGTTTCAGTGTCCATTCTCCAGGTTTCCGGATGTGAAGAGGCAATTGTAGGGGAAGCAGTAGCCAGACTCCAACACCAGCATGTTGGGGGTCATTTGTCACTGGCAGTGGTGGCAGTAGTGGCTGCACCATCCCTGGATGGCAGTCTCATCAGTGTGCTCTGGAACTATTTATTCTTGTGGAAGCCTTAGAGGCAATGCAAGTGTTCTGGAAGCCATCTCTGGAGACCAAGCTTAGAACCCATTCTCTAGGCCTCTCAGTGGGTTGGGGAGCATCTAATTCCCTGTATTAAATAACTTGTGGCTTAAAATACATAGAGTAGTTTCTGCTTTCCAAATAAACTCAGATACATCAACCAGGGGTTCAGACTCTGAGGGCAAAGGGGGCCAAGAGATGATACAGCCAGAGAACTTAGCAGATGAGAAGTTGACCCACACACGACTACAAATCAGAAAGAACAAAAAGCTTTGCCAATCTAGGTATGCAAGGCCCAGAGTCTGAGCTATCAGAGCCACAAACACAGAGGATGAGCTCTGATATTAGAGAAGAACTCTTTTCTACAAGCCTTGTTTTATATGGGTTAAAGCCACTGTAAGCCCCATAAGTAATGTTAATCATCCAAATGAAGAAATTATTCCCAGACCTCTCTGAATGAATAGAGCCAGATAAATTTGCCTAGGTTTACTTACTTTGCCTGTGAAAACATGCCCCTAAAATGCCTTTCTGACATGAAGTTACTTAAAAGGTTACTATGCTAAAAAGAGAGGATGAGTCAGGAAACAAACTTCCATGCCTTGTTCCTAGAAAGTAAAGAGGGAGATTCATATTAATGAGCACTATAACATGTCAGGTGCTTTTATACAATATTTTATTTAATCCATAGATACCTATATGGTAAATACTATCAATATCACCCTTTTAAAGACTATATCTTAGAGAGATTAAGGAATGTGCCCAAGATTACATATCTACTGAGAGGCACAGCTGGGATGTGAACCCAGGCTACTGCAAGCCACAATCTCTTCCTGAACTACGATGGAATCTACCTCCCCTTGGACTCTCCTTTCCTATAGGCCTGACTGTATACAGCAACTCTCAATTGGTCATACTTTTTTTTAAATATCTTATTTCCATGGAAGTCCCTGAGCTTGGCACAAAGTAATTTCCCAAATGAAGTCTGATCTTTGGTACCCCTAGCCATTCCTGGAGGTTGGCAAAGGTAAAAGTATTCCGAAAATTCTCAGAGTCTGCTCTACCAAGGGGAAGTGCCTTCCCTCTTCTTTAGAGCCTCTGAGTCTCCAAGCTGCTTCTGGAGCCTGGAGCCAGGCTGCTCACTAATCTCCTGGAGTCAGCCTCTCCCATCTGGCATGCCAGGGAGGTCCCCTTCTTTCTTCACTAATGCTCATCTCCTGGTTCTGCATTAGTGCCAGAGAGGGATGGGCTGTTCTGCCAGGAAAGGAGCTGCCCAGATGGAATTTTAAGAGAGTGAAGCACAAAATAACTCTTAATTGTATGTGGGTGAAAACATTGGAAGGTAATAAGGAAAATCACAGAATAATGAGAAAAAGTTTTAGATGTAATAAAATGTCCTCCTTGTTGCTATTTACATATATTTCTCATAGGCACTAGGCTTGCTTTGCTGTATTCTGTTACTTTCCTGATGAGGCCAGCCATTTATCTCCCACATTGCACAGTTCTTCCCTCAGAAACCAAGTCAGTTCTAGTTTCCATTATCTTGACAGAGGCAGTTGCCGGGTGAGGAATACAAAACTGGGAGGAGGAGAATGTGCTGCCATGCTCTGGTCCCAGCCCTTGGGTCCAGCCCAAGTTCTTAGGCTCTGTGTGCCAGGATATTGCCCCCCTCTCAGAAACATCCTATGAGTTAGAGTGAGTTAAATCCTGTAATCCAGAAAGTCCATTTCTTTTCTTGAAGTACAGTTATCTGGATCCATGTTCCTTTTTGTGCTTATCTCATTTTTACTACTTCCTGGTATACAGTTGACCTTTGAACAATGCGAGGGTTGAAGGCACTGACTCACTCCCTCATCTAGTTGAAAATCTGTGTATAACTTCTGACTTCTCAAAACCTTGACTACTAATAGCCTACGGATATTCTTACAATACAATACGCTAGAGAAAAAATGTTGAGAAAAACATAAGGAGGATAAGATATATTTACTATTCTTTAAGGCAAAGTGAATCAGGATAAAGGTCTTCCTCCTTGCTGTCTTCACATTGAGTAGGCTGAGGAGGAAGAAAAAAACAAAGGGTTGGATTTGCTATCTCGGGGTCTCAGAGACAGAAGAAAATCCATGTGTAAGTCGATCTGCATAGTTCAAATCCATGTTGTTCAAGGATCAACTGTATTTTGTAATAAACTTAATAACTAACATTTACTGAACACTTACTATGTAGAAGAGACTATGCTAAATTGTCCTGGTAATTCAATGTTCACAACAGTCCCAGGAAATGGATATTACATGAATCCCTATTCCAGAGAGGAAGAAAGTGAGACTCAGGCATAAAATGACCTGCCTAAAGTCACACAACCAAAAGTGGGCAGAACAGTAACTTAAGTCTTTCTGACAACAGAAATACTCTTAACTATTTGACTTATTGCACTAAAGAAAACTGACCCTTCCCTGTTGGCCTTGTCTCTGTTCTGTTATGGAATAATAAGGAATCAAGCATTGACATTAGGCCAGAATGTTACTTAGAAATATATAGAATGCCAACATGGAGGTAGCAGGAAAATGAACTTGAGATCTCCAGAAGTCAGGAAAAATTTAGAAGAGAAAAATTAGGATCTAGAAGATTTGTTACATTGACTTCCATTATCAACCATTGAGAGGTCATGATTTATTAATAACAAGATGTTATTTTCCTCATAGGAGGTATTATGGCCAATTTTATGGCTTGGAGGTACAGAAGAGACCTCTATGAAAAATCAATATTTCATAATGAGTTAGCAGCATACCTGCACTTTGTAATTTTGTTTGGTGCTTTTTATTTTCTGTTACAAAATAAATAACTGAGGTTCTATGCAAATCTTCTCCACAGCTCAAATAGCACATATATGTCAGAGAGCTTCAAGCAATGGAGAATTTGAATGAACTATAGATATTATTTATAATACTCAGTTGTTATGTTACAAAGAAAGAAAGCTGGTTGCTGGCTGGATTATATTTTCTAAAAGACCCATAAAAAGAGACAGCCAAGCAAGCAAGAGTGACCTTTCATACTAACCATTTAGAAGTTTTACAAGTAACCCAAAATGATTTGTTAATTCACTTAATCACACTGAAAACATTAGTTGAATGTATTTGAGCACTGTGCTAGACACTGGGATACAGCAATGATGGTAACTGGCCTCTGGCCTCACATTACCTACAGATCCTCGGAACTCTCTGACTCAAACATGCTATTTCCTTCATCATGAGCTGGAAGGTACCTATGAATACTGCCAACAGAATCAAACTAGCAAATCAAAAAGACCAAGTATGATTACAAAAGCCAGGCCAGTTGTTCACCCAAATAGAGCCCTAACTGTATGTGGAAATTGTGTCTGAAGATTTTTCAAGCACCTACCGCTAACCTTAAAATGAATTTCTATTTATCCAATTGTGACTACAAGCAGCATGAGGGTAAAAAAGTGACAATGGGTTGGTCTCAGAATTTAGAGTAAGTGGCACAGGCAAAATTTCTTTAAAGTTTGTACAGCCTAACTTTGATAAGTAGCAAGAGAGTACACACACACACACACACACACACACACACACACTGGCATGCATGCAGCCCCAATTAGCACTGATTCTCTATCCAGACTTCAGACTTTGCTCTCTTTTTCCTCCAGACCTGTTCAACTCATTCTCATAAATATGTTTTTGAATGATTTGCTTTTTGCCATTATCTTTTCAGGTTCATATTTAGAGGCCTCTTTAATGTTAACTTTGTATTCCTCTGTTAGCTTGCTTTCAAATAGCTTATTTAAAGAGTTCTTTCAAGTTGAAAAGTTTTATGTTAAGTGTGAAGCATTAACTCTACTTACTCTGCAAACAAATAATGTGAAGGTCATGAAAAGCTAACATATTAAAACAGAAGCAAACAAGGAAAAGGCAATTTCCAAAAGAAGATAAAATTTGATAACAACAATACTAATACCTGATGGCTTAAGATCTTTTTATTTTCAGTCTTGGAAATATTGACTCATTTGTCATTAGAAAGTACCACAAAGCTGAGTGTAAAGAAATAGTTACAGTCTTGTACAATTTGAATGCTTGCCCCACTCTCTCAGAACAGGAGGAAGGGAAATTCTGGTACTTTTTAATTGATTTTCATATTTCCTAGGTTGCCTTTCCTGAGAGTGAAGCAAAAGAGTGGCAAAATACCAGTAGAGTAGCAAACAGAACTGAAGTTGCGTTCAGTTTGACCAGCTTTGAGTGCCTCTCTCTGTTCTTTTCGGTTCTTCTCTGTGCTAATGCTAATGAGTAGAAATGTACAAGTACTTTAGAGACAATTCCCAGACCATCTTATCTGCATTGCAGAAAGTAGTCTCTATGCAGCAGGCACACATTTCACCATGTAAATTCAAGAACAGAAGGAGTAATGGCCAAGAGTTCTTACGACCTTCCTAGGTTATCTGCTAAATCTCCTCTTCTAATTAGAAGGCACCTCTGAGGTGATGGCTCATTTCAGGAGCTGAAGACAGTAAATGTGTTAGTTAATTCTCTGTTGCTATAACTGAACACCTGAGACTGGGTAACTTACAAAGAAGATATATTTATTTCTCACATTTCTGCAGGCTAGTAAGTCCAAGAGCATGGTGCTGGCATCTGGCGGGGGCTTTCTTACTGCATCATAACATGGTGAAGGGCATCGCATTGTGAGAGAGCGAGAGCATGGAGGCTCAGGTCTGTCCTTCCTCTTCTCACAAAACCACTAGTCCCATCATGGCAGCCCACCCTGATGACTTTTTCTAATCCCAGTTACTTTCTGAAGGCCCCATCTCCAAATGTCACATCAACATTTGAATTTGGGGATTAAGTTTCCAACACGTGGAATTTGGAGGACACAGTCAAACCACAGTAGTGACCATGCAGGTGGCAAGCCTGAGCAGGAGCTCTCAATACGTAATTCACCAAGAGTTCCCTTAGGAAGGACAAACAATTCACAGAGACTGGCGCAGAGGAGCTGCTCCCATCTTTGTGGTTCTAAAAGTAGGAGCTGCACTCATTTAATATTCAGATAAGTAGAGAAGAATAATGAATTCAAAAGAGATAGGTAAATTTTATAAACAAAAGTTTGAAATATCCTGGAGAATTTTCCCAGCCTATCACTTTTCTGCCTTGGGTTATTTCTCTTGATTGGCCAAACAGTACTTGGGGCATGCAGTGACATTAGGAGATATTTATGGAAAGAGATTCTAAGCCCCTTCAGTCATTTATTCCTCTAAAAATCTCTACTCACAAGAAATTCATATCAAACTGAACAAAATAATGATTTTGTTCAGGTTAGAAATGTCAAGTATTTTGAAGTTCCTAAATTTTCTCCATATTAGTAAAACAAATACATTTGCAGCATTAATTCCATCTAGCTTTGCTCTCAGTACCTTCATCTATAAATAGGAGATAAGTTAAAATAATTTTTCTTCAACTTGAATATGTGTCAGAAGCACCTGGTGGGTTTGTTGAAATGCAGATTCTGGGCCCCACTCTTCAGAGTGTCTGATTCAATAGGTCTGGGAAAGGCCACAGAATTTGCCTTTCTGACAAGGTCCCATGCAGTGCTGGTATTGCTGGTCTGGGACTATACTTCAAGCACCACTGCACCAGAAGACATCTGTTATATTTTGACTTTAAATGTCTATTTTTTACAGTTACTCTTTGGTGGAGGAAAGGAGAGACTTGAGTTCAATGTTGAAAACCTTTATAAACTCATATTTGGAATGACCTGGTTGTTTTGTTTTGTTTGTTTTTGTATAGATAGGGTCTTGCTTTGTTGCCCAGGCTAGTCTTGAACTTCTGGAATCAACTGATTCTCCCACCTCAGCCTCCCAAAGTGCTGAAATTACAGGTGTAACCCACCATGCCTAGCCCCTAGAGTCACCTAACTTTTGACAAAAGCAACATTCTACTTCAGTGGGAAATGAATGAACATTTAAAAAGCTCAAATTAATCAGTCATCAGATAAATGCGAATTGAAACTATAATGAGATACCACCGAGGTACCCATCAAAATGGTTTTAATCAACAATTTGGTCAAAATGGTTAAAAAGATCAACAATATCAAGTGTTAGTGATGCTTTGGAACAACTTTAATTCTTATACATTGCTAATGCAAGTAAAAATTGCTGCAACCACTTGAAGAATATTTGGCAGTATCTACTAAGGCTGAACATAGGTATACACTACAAATGAACAATTCCACTCCTAGCTATATACCCAGCAGAAATATGCACATATGCTTACCAAAATATGCACAAGAATGTTCATTAGAGTATTATTCATAGTGGTCAGAAAATAGAAACTCCCCAAATTCTCATCAACAGTAGATGGATAAGAGACAATAAGATATTATTCATCAATGAGAAAAAACCTGCAACAATATGAATAAATCTCACAAACCTGATGTTGAGTGAAAGTAGAAAGACACAAAATAATATGTACCATATTCTATTTGTGTAAAATTTAAAAAGACATAAAATTAGTCAATGCTATTAGAAGTCACTTTTTTAATAGGAACGTAAGTGTACTTCTATGATGCTGGTAAGCGTTTCTTGATCTGAGTGTTGATCAGTGATAAAAGAAAAACTTAGCAAATTTAAATTATAAAGAACTTATCTGAGCATTCATTGTATCATCAGACCTCGAGTGGCTAGCACTTTAACAGAAGGGGCAAGAGAGGGAATTTTTATAAAGTGGTTGTAGAAGTGAAACAAAGAGAACAATTTTGATCGGTTAAAACGGAAAGTTTCTATTTAGAGGTTATTTGGTGGTTTCTGATTCGTTCAGTTTTCAGTTTCAATTTACTGTTTATATTGGGCTTTGGTATAGCCACACAGGAATTTAAAATGCCAGAGCTACCCCAGTCTAGTGGCTTCCAAATCAGAATTTTTTTTAGTATGACGATATTTTTATATTGTGAAAATCCAGTGAGCTATACACAATGTGATATGTATAGTCAGCTTTTTATTTACATATAATTTTAAAACATCTTTATAAGGTTTGTTTTAGTTTCCACTCAGGTGTTCAATTTGGTTCATGTGTCTGTGTAGCTCCAATAATCCCTTCTGCTTCAGGAGAAGTCCATTTCTTTGTTGCTCTTCCACCTCTCAGACCCCTCTTTTTTTTTTAAGTTAAGAAATTATTTCTTTACCTGTCTCTTGGCCTTTTCCTTCTAATACTTTAATTTCAGAATCATTTGTGTATAATCCCCTGGACTTAAATACCGTATATAATGGCAAACTTCCAAATCTGATCTTTCCTCTAGATCTAAATACCAGTGTTTACTTTCTCCAAATTTCCTTCTCCTCCAGCCTCACCCATCACTGTAAATGACACCACCTTATTCAGTTGTTCAAGCTGAAAAACTTGAAGTCATCCTTGATCCTGCTTTTTCTCTTACCATTCACCATCCAAATTCATCAAGTCCCATCCATTCTTTAACAACTCCTTTCTAATGGGGATACCATACTCTCATGCATTTCGCCATTATCTCTTACCTAAACAAAACTTTTGTAGGCTTTTAGCTGGCCTCTGTGCTTCCAGTCTTGGCCCCATCATAAATTCACGTTGTACCATTTACCTGCTTAAAACCTTCTAATGGCTTAGCATAACCATTAAGGATATACTCTGAACTTCTTACCCTACCCTACAAGGCCTTACAAGATCTTCCTGCAAATGCTCTACCTTGTTTCACTTCACCTCTGGCCATTTGCTCTTGTTAGTATACTTCCGTCCTTAGGACCTTTCTTTATACATACCATCTACCTGGAATTTTCTTTCCCCAAAATCTCTGCCTGGCTAATCTTTCTTGCTAGTAAGGTCTCTACTCTCTTAGAAAAGTCCTTCCTGGCCACAGAATTTATAATTGTTTCTCAACCCCTGGCCACATAAATTCTGTGGCCCCAGTCACTCTCTATTACATTGTCTTGCATAAATATCCTTCATGGCACTTTTCATGATGTGACATTTTCCTGCTATGTCCCAGCACCTTGTACACATTAAGCACTCAATAAATATGTGTGTTGGACTAATTAATGAACTGTAGACCTCAACAGAATATAAAACATAATCTTACCCCCAACCCCTGGCTTCTGTGGAGAAATATGCTGGACTCTGCTATTCATTACTTTGATAGGAAAATGTTCCTGAATGTTGCTATGCTTAAAAAAAAAAAGAAAAAAAAAAACCTAAGACAGCAGAACAGTGTTCAATGGCTGCATTTCTGGGTGTCACAGTGAGACTTAAGAGGCAGCAAGTCATGAATTCAAGGAAAGAAGGGCATAGGCAGGAGGCTTTAGGCATACTTCATGTGCGAGTGCAGAATCAACAGCAAGACTAAGAGGTAGTTTGGGTAACTGTAACTCAGAACGTTATGAAAGGTCCTCAGGAGAAGCACCTTGATGTCAGATCATTATTGGCTAATGCCAGAGAGCTTTAATATCTTTTCTATTTAGGGCAAGAACCAGTCTCCTAGCTTGGGGAACATGGGGGCCCCGGTATAATAGTGCATGAGAACAAGTGGCTAGATTAGGAAGCAAAGAGTAAAGAGAAGGATTCATACTTACAAAGGCAAATTCTGATCCCTAGATGATGACCACATATCACAGAGCACAAAAATTGGCAAACATATGTTTCATTTGAAAGAAATGGACCTTTAAAATGGAATATTAAACCTACAATGTATGTATCATAGCTGGAGTTTTCTACCCAACCCATTAACTCTTTTTTTTTTTAACTTGAACAGCAGGAAGGCCTTTCAGCAGGTCAAAAAAGGGAGATTTAACTCACCATATGTATCTAGTTTTCACTGTCTCATGAGACCAAATCCCATGGTCTTGGCTACCACCCTCTTACAGGCTGCAGCACTGAGCAGCACTGCAGCTCTGTTACACAACTTCACTCCTTCCCCATTCCACTGCTGTGGGTCCCTGACAAGCTGAACTGAGTAAGGTAACAATCAAAAAGTCAGCTGCTCCCCAGAGCAGTTGATGCAAATAAACCCTATGCCATTGTGATGTTATTGGGACATAAACCAACAAATAGATGCTGTATTCATACCCTTCTGGAAGTGGAAACGTGTTCTAATTAAAGCAGACACACAGCTCTGCAGACGCAGCCAGACAGCAAATGAAGGGGCTGCCTGCCTGATTCCTCAGCTCCCAGGTTATGGAAATGCTTATGTGATTTACATAAACTCACCCACAGCTCAGTCTCCACTTTTAATGAGTGGACTTTTTGCCTCTTTAAAATCTAAAAGGTATGTATACAAGGAATGTGAAATCTTAGAAGACATTTATTTAATTCTCCCATCCAAGAAAGGAATTTCTTATAGCATTCCTTATATAGCCTGCCCACCAGGGATGTTGAACAAAGGCAGCCAAACCAAGTCTGGGGTCACAGAGGGCCAATTCCAGAAATCCATGAAGGGGCAATAGATTCAGCATGTCATTCCAGAGAGTTATAGGCCAGTAACCAGGGTCAACTTTGGAACTCTGGAATAGAGAAGGTAAATAGAGCCTGATGCAATGTGAAGTATTTGCTCCCTCTCTTCCGAGACAAATTAGCTTTTGTCTGGAAATAAATGAATATATAATGAATTTAGGATGCAATTATATCTTCTATTTTGGAGATGAAGTCTGGCTTTGTGACCCAAACTGCAGTGTAGTGGCGTGATCTCAGCTCACTGCAACTTCTGCCTCCTGGGTTCAAGTGATTCTTCTGCCTCAGTGTAGGAAATAAGAATAAATAAAAGGCTTCTCTTCAAAGCTTTCCTCTTAGTTCACTATGAATAAATAATATTTGTATTATTTAGACAAGCCCAGGCAAGTCTTAGGTCATAGCTTATTCCCCTTCCTTATTTGGAAATGTTAGCGCTTCTCTAAGCACTCCTCAAGTTACTTCCTCTTTTCCTTTGTTCTCCTCTGCCTTTACTTTTTTAGAAAATTTCCAAGTTTTTAGCCAATTGGATCAAGCATAGAATGTGAGGTCCCATTCTGGCCAATGGAAACTAGACACAGCAGTAGGCGATTGCATTAGGTTATGAAAGTTATATATGTCCCTGTCTTCCTCGTTCAGGTGTGCTCTCATGGCAAGACTGCCACTGAATTGTACCCTTCCTGCAGGAAGTAAACTAGCCTTGCTGAGTGATCCACTGTCTAGGTGTGGATTTTCCCTGATGTTATAAACCCATTTCCAACACTCAGCCTCTCAAGTAACTGGGACTACAGTCATGCACCAGCACACCCTGCTAAGTTTTGTATTTTTAGTAGAGACAGAATTTCACTATATTGGCCAGGCTAGTCTGGAACTAGCTCATGACCCACCCACCTCAGCCTTCCAAAGTGCTGGGATTATAGGCATGAGCCCTCATGCCCTGCTGCAACTGTTTTTGATCTCTAACAAATCTATACTAAAAAATGATAGTAACTCAATGTAAAATTAAGGTAAAAATTCTTTAAATGGGTTGCTTGAAATGCCCTGTAGACAAAAATCATATGTTCACTTTTGGCTAATTCCCACCGCCAAACTGTATTTCTACATTGGAACAAAGCTGGTAGAGTCACACATATGAGGAGCCACAAAACAAGAACTACGGATGAAGAAGAGGAAGGGTAAAACTGTGTCTGAATAGTTGTGGCAGTTTAAAAAAAAAAATTCTCACATTTGTTTTACATTCTTCCCTATAAAAGATGGAATGTATGTTCTTTCTTCTTTAATCTGGGCAGGTTTGTGACTGCTTTGACAAGCAGAGTATGATAGAAGTTATCCCATGTGACTTCCAAGGATAAATTAGACAAGACCATTTAGCTTCCACCGGACTCTCTTGGAATACCTGTGCTGGGGGGAAGCCAGGTGCCAAGTAAGAAGTACAGCTACTCTGAGATGAATATGCTTGACAGACCATATTGAGAAGCTCAGGTCAACAGCCTTTGCTCTGCTACCAGCCAACAGCCAGCATCCACTGCCAGTCATGAGTAAACCTTCTGAAACATCCAGCCCACTCGAGACTGCATATCCACTATTAACTACAACAGCCAACAACTAACTGCAATTTCATGAGAGCTCCCAAGCCAAAATTACCCTCACTTCCTGATTCACAAAATTGTGAGCAAAGTAAAATGCTTGTTTTAAGTTCCTACTTTTGGAATAATAAGTAGTAGCAGTAACAGGGAGATTTAGATTATTTAACTAAAAGACATTGTTCTAACCCCAGATTGTTGATGGTAGAATACCTATCCATTGACTAGCATCACAAAGCATCCTTAATAAAGGCATCTCTCTGAACGCCAGATCCAGCCTCTGAGTGAAGACCTGCACTGGAAGGTAAAAAGAACAATGACTTCCAGGCAGCATTGTCTTCCCTACTTTGAGCTGAACTCTGTCTCCCTGTAACTTTCACCCATCTGTCCTAGTTCTGCCTTCTGATGCCTGAAAAAGTCTTCTCTCTTCTTCTCTGTGACATCAGAAAAGATTATGCAAATATAATAGGTCAATAGAAAAAGAAAAGCCTTCTTTTTTCACAGGTCCTTTGAAGCATTAAGACATTAAAGAAGTGTTCTCTCCTGAGTTCTCCCTGGGGGTCATAACATTTACACATTCTTTGCATATGTACTTCTGTGCAGGAATGGAGAAAATGACTGTATGTAAAAAAACTCTTTTTATTACAGATTTTTTTTTCTTTAATTGCATTTAAGATGCTCACTGTCAGGCCTCCAAGTGCAAGCCAGGACCCAGAAAGTCTGAAGGTACAGAAAAGAGGCTCACCCCTACATTGCTTCTCAGCTATTTACTTGCTCAAACTTTCTGTAAAATAGTTTGATAATATAAATCAATAGCCTTTAAAACAAGCTCCCTCTATAACCCAGAAATTTATGTCTACCATTTAAATGTGGAAACAATCAGTGAAGTGTACAAAGTTTTATCTACTATAATGTTCATCAGAGCATCAATCACCATCGGGGAGAAAAAAGAAACTCAATGTATTTATCTATTTTGGTAGAAAACTGATTGAATAAAACCTGGTATAGTCATGTAATAGAGGCCCTATCTAGCCATTAATTGTCTTGTGACAGAAAATATTTGATAACAAAAAAATACATATAGATGTTAATTTATATGAACAGGTTATAAGATATATAGATATGTTTTATATATATTAGAAATATGTAAATATATATTTTATAAATATATATTATACACATATATACATATGTATATATTTTATATATACACATATAATAGTATATATTTTATATATATACACATATATATTTTTTATATATATTCATATTATATATATTATTTTATATATATTTATATACATATATAATGTATATTTTATATAATTATATATATGTTATATTTATATAGAGAGAATATTATGTCGATATTCTTTTTAATACAAAATTTTAAAATCCCACTGAAATATTTGTGCTGGCAATGTGCAAACATGGAAAATTATGAGTAATTTATATTTTTTTCTTTGTACTGTTTTATATTTTCTGAACTTTTTGCAACAACCATTTTAATTTTGAAAATAGAAACATACACATAGATGTACAGATCCAAGCAGACAGGTATTATATTTTGTGAAATTTACTAACTATTCAAATTCTATGTGTAAACAAAAACAAAAATGTCACTTCATGATGAAGCACTATTTGATAAGAAAGAGGACAGAAATAAGAGGAAACAAATGAAGCCCAAAGTAATCACAGGTGCCTGAAATGTGCCCCTTTTGGAAGGGGACTGAGTAATGGAGTAGAAAGAACTCTGAACCAGGAGTCAGAGTGTCACAGGTATTCAAACTGGAGTGACTCCATCTTGATTCAGGGCTGGGTATAATGAGGCTGAGACCTGCTGGGCTGCATTCCCAGAAGGTTAGGCATTCTTAGTCACAAGATATTTACTTTAAAGGAAACAGATTAATAATGTTTACTAAATAGACTTAACACTTCACAGATCCTGGAAATGTCCTGATGTTCCAATATCTTAAGGATAAAAGTACTCGTAGTTTAAGTTCTGCTTTAAAGATAATAATAGAGATTCTTATGAAAGTCAGTAGTTATACACAAAAGTTAAGAATCCTGAAGATGGCCGATCACTAGCAGCTCAGGATTGCAGCTCCCAGTAAAAGCGCAGAGAGCCAGTGGACGCCACACTTACCGATAAATTTTTGCTGCCCACGGACCAGGACATTCCCAGTGGAGGAGCCCCACGGGTCGCCAGCGTGACCCTTTCGGCTGGCGTGGCTTTTTTGCCGGCGCCTCAACTCGGCGGCTCTTGGTGCGGAGTAAACGGGACTGGGTCTCCTTTTGGATGATGTTTGGAGCTCTGGGAAGTCAGAGCAGTCCATCCAGCTGATTGAAAAAGGGACTGAGAAGCCAGACCGGAGACCCCCGGGCAGAAAAGCACCACGAATTTCAACGCTGCTGTTTTAGCTAGCGTTGCGAGTCGCACAGTGAAAAGTACATAGATTCTGGAGCTAGGAATTGACAGGCTGGACGTCCACTCAGAGACCTGATTTGAAAGTGGGTGATTACAAAGACGACAGATGGATAAAACCATAAAGATGCCAAGAAGCCACCGTAAAAAAACTGAGAACACTCAAAATCAGAAAGTCTCTCCCACAGAGGACGCTGGTTCCCCATCAGTAACAGAACAAGGCTTGATGGAAAACAAGTGTG
>PVKP010011315.1:0-61720 GCA_004027715.1 Plecturocebus donacophilus
AAGGTTGCAGTGAGCTGAGATCATGCCACTGCACTCCAGCCTGGGCAACAGAGTGAGACACCATCTCAAAAAAAATAGGTTTGGGTTTATTCTGAAACATGGAAAACACAGAAAGGTTTGAGCCGAGGCAGGGTGTGATCTGACGTAGACTTGGAAGGACTGCTCTGGGGGCATCGCAGACTCAGCGGTCAGGGTGGGTGGGGGTGTCGTGGGACAGGAGTGCATAGATCATATATATCCCGAACTGCGAGCTGACGGGACTTGGCAACGGACTGGGGTGGAGTGTGGATAAAGAAGAGGAAGCAAGAATGATGCCAAGAGTTTTGGCAAAGCATCCAGAAGAATGAAATTGTCATTAACTGAGATAGGGAGACAGGTTTGGGACTTGAATAAGGGAATCAAGAATATGGCTTAAGAATTTTAAGTCTGAGGGATCTGCTAGGTATTCACAGCATCTGGATGTCTAAAGCTGGAGTTCCAGGAAAGGCCCCTGTCAGAGGTACACAGGTGTGGAGGTGGGTGTCGAGGTGGTGAGGCGAGGGCGGAGCCAGTCAAGAGCAAGGGCAGAGCATGAGCCCCGGGGCACTCCAAGGTTTCATGCACCAAAAGTGGCAGAGAAGCAGCAGCCGGCAGCAGGTGGAGAGCCAGCAGGAGCTGGTGTGGAGAAAGCACTTTAGGGAAGAGGAAGGGGAAAGGGGAGAGGGCGCCCCATCACACGGAGCTAAGCGCTGAGCGGGGTGAAGAGCAAGGACTGACCATCAGAGCAACAGGGAGGACACACACCCAAATAAAAGGTGAGACAAGTGGGAACCTGCACAAAGTGATGAGGAGAGAGACGCAGATGGAAGATAAGCCCTAACTACGCCCGTGAATGCTGCCAGAGGTTGATGGTGGATTCGGGGATGTGGGGAGCAGACGGAGGAGAAACTTTCACAAACTGACGCTTATCAGAAAATATGGCTTCAGTCAGTGCATTGTTCTGTACACAACAGCACTAAAGGAGGAACCCAGGTAACTCATCTCAGTACGATTATCACTGACTTTTTTTTTTTTTTGAGATGGAGTCTCGCTCTATCATCAGGCTGGAGTGCAGTGGCGCAATCTCGGCTCACTGCAACGTCCACCTCCCAGGTCCAGGCGATTCTCCTGCCTCAGCCTCCTGAGTACCTGGGATTACAGGCGCCCACCACCACATCAGGCTTATTTTTGTATTTTTAATAGAGCCGGGATTTCACCATATTAGCCAGGCTGGTCTTGAACTCCTGACCTCAAGTGATCCCCCTGCCTCCGCCTCCCAAAGTGCTGGGATTATAGGAATGAGCCACCGAGCCCAGCTTATCACTGACCTTTTAAAGAGAAATCCCCTTATATAGGAGAGGTAAGAAGGTATTAGAACAAAATATGATTATATTTATATGAAGATACCATAGGTGATTTGAATTTTCTTATTTACACAGGAAGACTGCCTGATTCTTTTACAAAGATTAGAACACTAACAAAGTATAGTTATTACTAAAATTGTGTTGTATTACGTTTCTGCAGGATATTACCAATTTGATTTAAATTGTTTCTAGGTGAAATTCCTGCTCAAGAGTACAGAAAGATATGAGCAAGAATGTTCACTCATCACAGCATGGTTTGTAACAATGCAACAGTTGGAAACAACCTAAGTATCTGTTGACAAGAGAATGGATAAACAGACTGCTAGGTGCAACTACCTGAATGACTGGCAGAAGACTGATTAAATGTAAAAGGCAGGTTAGAGAAGATCCTATACACAATACTACATTATTTTTGCAAATGTGAAACATTTTGCCTATTTCAGTGACAGAAAATGAGACTTTAAAATTGAAAGCCTTGTTTCTGTTTTTCTTCATAATGCATTTGGCATGGTAAGTATGTTAGAAAAGAGGCCACCAGCCAGGCACAGTGGCTCACACCTGTAATTCCAACACCTTGGGAGGCTGAGGCGGGTGGATCACTTGAGGCCATAGATAACCAATAAGTTGCAGAGCCTTTGTGTAAGTGCACCTTTGATTTGTGGGTCCCTTGGTTGCATTCTTCCTTTTGATTGTTTGTTTGCTTGGTTTTGGCTATGCACTGCCATTCCAGTGGGCTGAGGGTTCTGGAAGCCTAGTTACCCTAGAGGACGGATTTAATTTTCATGATGGCAGGTTGGTATATAAAAATTAGTGGGGCTGGTGCTGTGGCTCACGCCTTTAATCTCAACACTTTGGGAGGCCAAGGTGAGCGGATCACTTGAGGCCAGGAGTTTGAGACCAGCCTGGCCAACATGGTGAAAGCTAAGACAGGATAATCACTTGAATCCGGGAGGTGGAGAGTATACAGTGAGCTGATATTGTGCCATTGTACTCCAGCCTTGGCGACGAAGCAAGACTCCATGTCCATAAAAACAAACAAACAAAAAAGAGGCCTTCTACTCCCTGGTCCGCAGCCCCTGTTAGGAACTGGGCCGCACAGCAGGAGGTGAGCAGTGGGCAAGTGAGCATTCCTGCCTGAGCGCCACCTCCTGTCAGATCAGTGGTGGCATTAGGTTCTCATAGGAGTGTGAATGCTACTGTGAACTGTGCATGTAAGGGATCTAGGACTAATGCCTGATGATCGGAGGTGGAGCCGTTTCATCCCAAAACCATGGAAATTTTGTCTTCCACAAAACCAGTCCCTGGTGCCAAAATGTTTGGGGACTGCTGTATTAGAACACAACACACACAGTAGGTCAGATGTAGGTCTTGGGATTCCCCATGACAGTTGGAATTTAAGGGTTATATCACAATGCAAGTTAATTTAGAGTTTTTCTTTTATGAATGAAAAGTCCTTGATTTGGGCCCTTACATGATATCCTGACGTAATAACACTGGTAGTAAAGCAAACATATTTCTAAAAGTTGCCCAAGTTCTGCATTACTAACTAGCACTTTGGTTAAAGGAAATGAATTTAGAGTAGTGATCAAATTCACTATATGAAACTATAGACTGTACTTGGCTGGGTGAAAGTGGCATACACAAACTGACAGAGCTACTCCATTTTTCAATAAGGTTTGCCTCTGGTTTCTCTCCCCTTGGTAGTGATGGTCTTTCCCAAATAAGGAGTCAAATCCCTCAAATTTTGCTTAACATCCCTTTTGGCACCAAGAGTATATTTGACATGTCAAATATGCCAGCTGAATTTAAGACATATGTCTTTAATTTTAATGCTGAAGGCCACCGAAGATTCTCTGCATTGTTTCTTGACGATTTTCACACTGGAGTTTCTTCTCCTCTTTTGAAGGCTGAGGCAAGACAGGGAAAGGCAGTGAAATGGTATGATGTGCTAGTGACGTGCTATTTCCCAGTGCGTCCTGCTATCTCCAAGGTAACAATGAAACATTTTAAACAAGCCTTTTTAGAAGGATTACCTTAACTTAAAGGAGAGTTTCTTCTTCTTTTTTTTTTTTTCCTGAGACGGGGTTTCACTCTGTTGCCCAGGCTGGAGTGCAGTGGTGGGATCGTGGCTCACTGCAACCTCCGCCTTCCTGGTTCTAGCAATTCTCCTGCCTCAGCCTCCCAAATAGCTGGAATTACAGGTGCACAGCACCATACCTGGCTAATTTTTGTATTTTTAGTAGAGACGGGGTTGCACCATGTTGGCCAAGCTGGTCTCAAGTGATCCACCCACCTCCGCCTTCCAAAGCGCTGGGATTACGGGCATGAGCCATTGTGCCCGGCCTCAAAGGAGATTTTTCAAAATAATCAGAGCCCCTCTGATTTCTCAAATCACCTCTCTGTATAATGGTCCCAGACGTCTTTGTATGAGGAGTACATGCAAGCAGTAGTGTTTCCTATTGTCAGAACTCAAATTCATCAATGAGTTTCATTTATCAAAAGAAAAAAAAAGATTGAAAAAAGTATACTCACAGAGGCATTCATCACTTGAAAGAAGGAATCACATTTTGGAAGGCCTATCCTATAGGTAAATATCCTTGGCATCTTACAGTGGGAATGGCAGCTGCCAACCCCTGACTCTGCTGTTTGTGCCACAGCCCTTGCCTTCTCCAGTATCACTGCACTTCACCCCTGAGACAAGCCTGGAGGTACTGGAGAAACCTGGATTTTGGGGAGGTGAAGTGACCTGCCCTTAGTCACAGACAGCACATGGCAAAGGGCAATTCAGAACCGGACAATTCAAAACCAGGCAATTGGAGCCTGCAACCTAATAGGCCCAGCTGCTAAGAAGAAAATCATCTCCATTATCTGGATTTTCATTGTATTATAGCAGAAAATGACACATGAATTATATTGGCATCAAAAAAAACTAAAAAAATATTACTCTAACTTAAGTCCATCGAAACTTTGAAAGATCAGGTTGTAAAATGTATTAGTGGCATGGTGATCTTTAATTAAGAAATTCTGTTCCTTATTTTATTTATTTATTTATTTTGAGACAAAGTCTCGTTCTGTCGCCAAGCTGCAGTGCAGTGGCACAATCTCGCTCACTGCAACCTCTGACTCCCAGGTTCAAGAGAGTCTCCTGCCTCAGCCTCCCGAGTAAGTGGAACTACAGCTGTGCACCACCATGCCCAGATAATTTTTTTTCCATATTTTTAGTAGAGGCCGGGTTTCACCATGTTGGCAGGATGAGGTCTAGATCTCTTGACATTGTGATCTGCCCACCTCAGCCTCCTAAAGTGCTGGCATTCCAGGTGTGAGCCACCGCACCTGGACCCTAATTTTATAAAATATTTTTAAATTTATGAAATATTTTACTTATACAGAAGAATACGTGTAAGTTAAAAATTGTGAACACCATCAATATACAAAATTCAGGATGGTGGGGACTTCTTTATTTATTGATCTTGTTTTTGTTTTCTTCCTTGTTTTCAGTTCCTGTGTTAATGGTGGTAGGTATTTCTAGCACTGATTTCTAACAGCTTACTATTCCCAGTGCCCCATGTAGAAAGACAGAAACCAGCTTCTCATTAAAAGTCTTCAGTTACTTTATCGGAATAAAGCAGGGAAAAGGCTTTCTAGCTACTTAATTCTCTTTTGTGTTTTTCTTCTGAAAAATCAATTCTAAAAAAATTGCTAACATCATGTACTCCTTTTTCTGCTGAGCCACATCATAGAAATCTTTTGATTTCTATTATCTTGACAGGTGAAGGTTCCTCTTTCCTCAAGTCATAAACATCTTTCCATTACTTACATATTTAATGAACATATTAGCCATACTAACAGGACCTACCTGCCTCTAATCCAGTAAGCACATTGAAGGTATTCCAGGTAGACATTTTATCCAAAGGATCTTATAAAAGTATTAAAGTAAATAGACAATATAGAATTTAACCATAAAATGAAATCATTTTGGATGAGTGCAGGGGTTCATGACTGTAATCCCAGCTCTTTGGGAGGCTGAGACAGGTGATCACTTGAGCCCAGGAGTTCGAGACCAGCTTGGGCAACATAGTGAGACCTCATCCCCACAAAAAAATTTAACAATTAGCTGGGTGTCGTGGTGTGTGCCTGTAATCTCAGCTACTTGGGAGGCAGAGGTGAGAGGATTGCTTGAGCCCAGGAGGTAGAGGTTGCAGTGAACTGTGATTGCGTCACTGCACTCTAGTCTGGGCGACAGAACGAGACTCCGTCTCAAAAAATTAAAAACAAACAAACAAAAAATAAATAAAAGAAAATTAGCCCAGGCACAGGGGCTCACACCTGTAATCCCAGCACTTTGGGAGGCTGAGGTGGGCAGATCACCTGAGGTCAGGAGTTTGAGACCAGCCTGGCCAACATAGTGAAACCCCGTCTCTACTAAAAAAAAAAATACCAAAGTTAGCCAGGCATCGTGGTGGGCACCCCTAATCCCAGCTACTCAGGAGGCTGAGGTTGGAGAATCGCTTCGCTTGAACCTGGAAGTGGAACTTTCAGTGAGCCGAGATTGTGCCACTGCACTCCAGCCTAGGTGACAGAGTGAGACTCAAAAAAAAAAAAAAAAGAAAAAGAAAAAGAAAATTAAACCCTATCTTTTGTTTTCAAAGTTCCAAGGAAACTTCTTTTATGACAACTGCTTGGAATTGAACCTGAGAGTTCCTAGGATTGATTTAAGGAAGTAGGAAGAGAAGAGAGACATTCACTTTCCTGAGGACTGTGCACCCATGTCAGGTGAAGCTCAGAAGGGGCAGGTAAAGAAGAGATGATGCTTTTGGAAGAACAGCTGACCCCACCTGCACTAGCCTTGGATGCTGCAGAGCCCGGGACAAAGGGAACGGCACTCTGGCTGCCTTAGGTCTATGCACCCGCTGGCCCTTTTCATAGGGCTGGGCCGCCCACCACTGATGCACGTATCACCAGGGCAGAAAAGTCTCACAAATTGTATGAGTTAAGGGAAAAAGACATCACTACACAAACAAATTCTTTTTCTTTTCTTTTTTTGATGAAATCTCACTCTGCCTCCCAGACTGGAGCGCAGTGGCGCAATCTCAGCTCACTGCAGTCTCTGCCTCGTGAGTTCAAGTGATTCTCCTACCTCAGCCTCCCGGGTAGCTGGGACTACAGGCCTGTGCCACCACACCCAGCTAATTTTTTGGATTTTTAGTAGAGATGGGGTTTCTTCATGTTGGTCAGGCTGATCTCAATCTCCTGACCTCAGGTGATCCTCTGGCCTCAGCCTCCCAAAGTGCTGGGATTACAGACATGAGCCAACCCGTCCAGCAGACACAAACAAATTCTAAGATGATTAAAGGCCTCAATGCAAGAGACAACATTATAAAGCAATACAAATGATTATCTTTATAATCTCCCAAAGCAGAAATCATAAAGGAAAAGGGTGGACTAGAAAAGGTTCAACAAGCATATTTAAAAGATAAGGTATACAGGGGAGAAGATATTTGTAACTCATAATGGCAAAGTATAATCAGAATCTATAAAGGATTTCTGTAAATCGGTAAGAAAAAGGCAAATAGCACAATACAAAATACACAATTTACAAATGCCCAGAAACAGCCATAAAGATGCCTAACCTCACAACTATAAAGAACCACCATCAGATTAGAAAGAGCTAAAAAAATCTAACAATAGAAGTGTTGAGCTAGGCATGGTAGCTCACACCTGTAATCCCAGCACTTTGGGCGGCCAAGGTGGGCAGATCACCTGAGGTCAGGAGTTCGACACCAACCTGGCCAGCATGGTGAAACCCCATCTCGACTGAAAATACAAAACTTAGTCGGGGATCATGGCGTGCACCTGTAATCTCAGCTACTAGGGAGGCAGAGGCAGGAGAATCACTTAAACCTGGAAGGTGGAGGTCACAGTGAGCAAAGATCGTGCCACTGCACTCCAGCCTGGACAACAAACCGAGACTGTCTCAAAAAAAAAAAAAAAAGTGGTGTTGGGACAAACATGGAGAGGTCGGATCTCACACAACTGGTAGTGATATAATTTGGCATAATGTTGCAGAACAACTTGGCTTTATCTATTAAGTTGTTGCTAAGTGCACTTTTAACCCCCCAAATCTCACTCTTATATATAGTCCCTAGAAGACCTTTTGCACTAAATCTCAGAGACATGGACAAGAATGTTCTCTGTAGCATTACTTGTAGGAACAGAACACTGGAAGCAATCTGAAAGCCCCTTGATAAAGAATGAGCAAATGCACATGCTATATGCAGGCAGAGGAAGATGACACTGCAGGCAAAATGAGGCTTCTTGGATCACAGTGGCATAGGCAAATGCAAAACTGTTATGTTGCACAAAAATATCAAGTTATAGAGCAGGAGTTGGCTAGTGTGGCTAGCAGGACAAATCGAGTTTCGTATGTGGCCTGCATCCTTTTATTTTAACATGTTAAATTATTAAATTTTTAAAAATTATTTATCCTTTTAAAAAGCTCTTTCTTTCTTATTTTTAACAAATATTTAATCTTAAAAAAAAATCCCTTTTCCTTCTTTTCCTTCCCTCCCTTCCCTCCCATTTTTTTTCTCTCTCTTTCTCTGTCTTTCTCTCTTTCTTCACAGGTGTTACTCTGTTGTCCATACTACCTTACCAAGTAGCTAGGTGTGATCATAGCTTGCTGCAGCCTTAAACTTTTGGACTCAAATAATCCTCCCACTTCAGCCTCCAGAGTAGCTGAGACTACAGGCATGTGCCACCATACATGGCTAATTTTTAAAATTTTCTTTTATAGAGATGGGATCTTGCTATGTTGCCTAGGCTGCTCTTGACCTCCTGGGCTCAAGCGATCCTCACATCTTGGCCTCCAAAAGTGGTAGTATTACAGGCATGAGCCACTGTGCCTGGCCACCTTTCAAAATGTTACCAACAATATCAAAAGAGTATTATTTCAACCCATGTGAAAATTACATGAAATTCAAATGTTAGGAACCACTAATAACATATGTTGGAACACAGCCAGTTTCATTCCTAAACATGGACTAGTTTATGAATTCATTTTTACTTATGGCTGCTTTCTAAATCGAGTACCTGGAACAGAGACTCTGTGACCCAAACTACTTATGATCTTGCCATTTACAGAAAAAGTGCACTCACCTCATTATAGAACAATGCAGAGAGTTAACATCTATTAATATATAAAATTTGAAAACACAAAAATACCAAAAAAAGTACCCAAAAAAGCTGCATATTTGTGGCTCTAATGTGCAATGAGGGGCCGTGAGGCATTGCAGCAAACTCAGAGGCACTGTGGGATACTTCAAATTTTTGAGGGAAACACAGCAATAAAGGACATCCACTGGACACTGCAAACACTGCTCATCTGAGGTAGTTCACTGCTTCAGCAATAGTGCTCTACATCTCTTTCAATGACATCATATATTTGCAAAGCAAAGTTTTTGGCAGGTACTGCAGCAATATGTAAAAATCATGTGAAAATCAGCGTGGAGCAGGAAATGAGGTGCTGGTGTCAACTGGTTACAAAGGGTCAGAAGTTGGCTGGTGCCCATCTATAACCCAGAAATACCCACCATTTCTTCCCCTGGGCTTCAGGACAGAATTACCTGGTTTCTCTGATGATAAGCATTCTTCCTGAAAACCCAAATCAAGGAAGAATCAGCAATCTTCTTTGGCATGGATGAAATTAGCACTGTTTGGCTTTGTAGGACTCAGACAGGCAGGCAGCTTAATTTTTTCCTTGCATATTCTGGTCTCCAGAATTATTGCCCTTTGTCCTGCTGGTAATGGCATGGTAGAGAGTAGACCAGCAACTGGGCATCTGGGGATTTTAACCCTGAAAACAGTGGGTCTGAGACTGCTGTGTTTTTCATCAGTGTCCATCCCAAGTGGGTCTTCCTGCTACTCCCTTCACTTAGTTGCCCCCCACTTGGCATCTGAGCAATTGGCGAGGATGTGCCAGGCCTAGGTTCAACTTGAACACATGCTTGACTATTTTCTTCCTTTCAGATCAGTTGGGCTGCAACTGTGGCTCCTGGGACCCTCAAGCATAGCTGGGAAATCAAGTTAAAGGTATAACTGCCTTAAAATGTGCTAGAGGTAACCTGCCAAGAAGAGATGCTGTAGATGTTGCTCTTATACTGTAGAACATTGTGAAATCAGATTACTTTAAAATGATGTATTACAAAGTTATGAAAAAAAGCAGTTGCGACTATGGAAGCCCAAGGCTTAAATTCCAGCTCAGTCTTACAGTAAATATGGGTACAGTGTTTCTACTCTTCGTCTGTAAAATGGGAGCTAATATCCTCCAACCTGTGTGCCTGATACGGTGGTTAAAAGGATTAAGCCAAACAATAGTTTGTAATTTATTCTGTCAGAGCAAACTGCCGGTAAATAAATAAAAGGGAATAAGTTCACTAAAAATACAATTTTTTAAAAAAAATAAGAAAAACCATAATAAAACAAGTTTGTAATTTATAATTATACACAAAAGATGTTATAAAAATAAAAATGAAGTTCTCTGGTGCCTGACAAGGACACACATCTCATTCATAATGATTGGTGGTAATTTAAAAATTAAACGATACTATTTTTTCCTTTGAATTCATACGTATTATTTTTTTTTCGGGCAGCTACTAAGTTGAAAGGACATAAACACTCATTAGGTTGTTTGGATCTAACCATTTAATAAATGGACATGTTAGGTATTTCTCTTGGCCGGGGGTACCACAAAAAAAGTTGCTAGGTCAGTAATGGTCATGAGAAGAGAAAGTCTGAGAAGCTCTGCTACAGATCGTTAGTGCACATGTATGTATGTGGTCAAAGTAGAAACACATACCCAGAAATGGTAACCACTCAAATCAGGAGAGAAGCAGAAAAAAGAACAGAATCAGGGAGGGTCCACAGGAACTTCAATTGTGTCTCTAATATTTGATTTCTTTTCCTTCTCTTTTCTTTTTTTTTTAAAGACAGGGTCTCACTCTGCTGCCCAGGAAACTTGAACTGCTAGGCTCAAGTGATCTTTCTGACTCAGCCTCCCAAGTAGCCAGGACTGTAGGCATGCACCACCATGCCCAACTAAACATATCTCTTTAAAACAAAACAAAAAAACTAAAGGACACATGGCAACATGGTAAGATTTTGATGAAGCCGAGTGGTGGGAACGTGGGTGTTTGTGATATTATTACTTTGCATACTTTCCTGTTTAGTGTATATGCAGAACATTTCGCTTTTTCATTTGTTTTTAAAGGACATAGGAGAAGCTTGAAAGACGGCTACTTTACACAAAAGCAAGGAAAGAGAAAGGTAAGGTAGGACAAAGGCCGAACAGAGAGTGAGGGCAGAATGAGCTTCGGCACCAAACCACACGGGAGAAATGAGAGCTCTGCAGATGGCGCAAAACAGCCCTCTCTCAGTCAGGCCTTCCTGAAGACGGGGGCTGAAAAACACAACCCGTGCTGAGCAGTTTCCTGAGCTAGCACATGACCTTCAGCCAGAGTCTCCAATAAGCCAGCGCTTCTCATCCTTGATTTAATTATGAGTACATTTACTAAAGGAAGAAAACCCTGGAAGTACCATAATAACAAAAGTGGCTCCCAGGCTGAGATCAGTGTTTTTAAATAATGTAAACAGGGCGAGGTCTGGGAGAATTAAAGCTTAGAGCTGTAGGATCACTTGACGTCAGATTTTTTTTTTTTTTAAGGGTGGATGAAATCATGAGAATGTTTAGTTTGGTCTGGTTTTCTTCTACCAAAAAGAGGAATATTTAGAATTTCAGGGCAATACAAGTGGAAAGAGAGAACAAGCCAGTAGTTGGGTATAGCCACCAACAGAGTCCTCTGAAGGCCAAGAAGACTGATTTAAAACTGTCCCCCAGGCCAGGCGCAGTGGCTCACACCTGTAATCCAAGCACTTTGGGAGGCCAAGGTAGGCTTGATGGCCTGAGATCAGGAGTTCGAGACCAGCTTGGCCAACATGGAGAAAACCTGTCTCTACTAAAAATATAAAAACTAGCCAGGCATGGTAGCGTGTGTCTGTAATCCCAGCTACTCAGGGGGCTGAGGCAGGAGAAGCGCTTGAACCCAGGAGGTGGAGGTTGCAGTGAGCCAAGATTGAGCCACTAAACTCAAGCCTGGGAGATAGAGTGAGATTCCGTCTTAAAAATAAAAAAATAAATTAATTAATTAAATTAAAAATAAACTGCTCCCCAAAAATACAGGTTGAGAGATACAGCAAGAAGACAGATTGGGACTTGATAACTTGATAAGGTCATCTTTAATCAGCAACCTACTTGAGAGGAAGGAATGTTAAATTAGAAGAGAGAAAAGAAAAAAAGGACCAAAGTAACCCATGACTATTGGCGTGTATTATGATATATTGGCACAACATAGTTACAGTGACCATCTGCTGTACGCAGGTCACCTGAAATTCCTCTTCTTTTTTTTAAGATGGAGTTTCATTCTTGTTGCCCAGGCTGGACCGCAATGATGCAATCTCAGCTCATTGCAACCTCTGACTCCTAGGTTCAAGCGATTCTCCTGTCTCAGCCTTCCAAGTAGCTGGGATTACAGGTGTGCCCCACCACTCTTGTATTTTTAGCAGAGATGGGGTTTCACCATGTTGGTCAGGCTAGTCTTGAACTCCTGAGCTCAGATGATCCACCCACCTCAGCCTTCTGAAGTGCTGGGATTACAAGTGTGAGCCACCGTGCCCTGCTGAAATTATTTTTTAATGAGAGACGGTGGCAACCAGGAAAAGAGCATTGAGAAAAACATTGAGGGCACAACGGAGCCCTTGGGTCACATACTCTGTCACTTACTTTCTGATTGATTGTGAACACGTATTGCCATCTTGCTAAGCTTTCATTACATCATCTATAAGATGAGGCTAATAACACTGACCTCACAGGCAGTTTTAAGGATTGAGTGAGAAGGTATATGATAGTCTCAGCACTGGCCTAATTAATGCTCAGGAATGGCTCAGAAAACAGGAGCGTTCTTAATGAAAATATTAGCAAGGCTTTGTTTCCCAATTCCATTCAGTTTGTCTTGGAACTGCTATGTCTATTCATTCTGATCTCTAAATCCTAATCCTGAAATGTCTGAGGCAAAGATCATCCTGTGTTTCAATTGGGCACTTGTCTTATATTTCTGCCTTGTTGCATGCGTGTTTATGCTCATGTACCCAGGAAGCACCTGGAGAACACACCCGGGTCTGCGCGATTCTCTACAGAGAGCAAGCAGGAAAGTTGCAATTGATTAAGTAGATTCTTGACAAGCAGCTCTGGATAGGGTAATAAATGCCAAATGTGTACAGGACATTGAAAGCTACCAAAGCATATATTGCTGTAGAGTGAAGAAGGTTAAACAATAACCACTAGGTTTTGAGATGTGCACCCACATTCTTTACCTTTCTTATGTTACGATCCCCTGTGAGAATCCAAGAATTGTGTAAGTTTCTCCAGGTTAAAAAAAAAAGGTGGCCAGGCGCAGTAGCTCACACCTGTAATCCCGGCACTTTGGGAGGCCTAGGTGGGTGGAACACTTGAGGTCAGGAGTTTAAGACCAGCCTGGCCAACATGATGAAACCCTGTCTCTACTAAGAACATAAAAATTAGCTGGCTGTGGTGGTGTGCAGCATTTGCCTGTAATACCAGCTACTCAGGAGGCTGAAATAGGAGACTCACTTGAACCCGGGAGACAGAGGTTGCACAGAGCTGAGATCATGCCACTGTACTCCAGCTTAGGCAACAGACTGAGACTCCATCTCAAAAAAAAAAAAAAAGAGGTATATATAGCCATATGCACGAAGCTATCTTTAATTATGGGAGGGGGTCGTATATCTAAGTCTATCTATGGGTCCCCCAGTGGCTGGTGACCCTCAGTTAACAACACCTGCCTATAAGCATACACAACTGTATTCTGCCCTCCCCTGCAAAGACAAGACCTTTATCTGAAAACTGGAATCAAAACCAATTGAGAGAACAGAAAACAAATTTAAAAATCCGAAGTTCATGGGTAAGTTTGAAATTCCTACAAACAGTTTAAAGATGAGGTCATAATGTTTTTTAAATCCAGGAACTCAATACTGCTTTTTCCTTTCTTTCCTTTTGCTTTATTCTTTAAATGTAACAAATAAGTAGAATTTGATGCCAAATATCTGTTTGCCTTTACAGCATGTAAATGGAAGTTAGGTGGACTCCCACAAGGACTGCTAACTAATGGAAGAAACAGCCACAACGGTGATCACAGCACTTATTGAAAAATCCTCATGAAATGTTTTGCAAATTCATGCAATTATTTAAATAAATGTCACTCTGTTTTAAGTCTAAGTGGACTATTGATTCCATTATCTGACTAATTATTCAGAACAGACAAAATAATTCCTTATTTGTGTGTGCTTTTTGTTAGAACAAAAATTAGACTACATCAGCAAAACTAGTAATATGGAAACAATTCTATCTAAGAGATGCTAATTATCACTTAAAGTTCTTAGTTAAGAACGTTAGCTAATATAGTACTTAATCAAGTGCATTGTACTTACCATTGAAGTTCTTGTCTCTCACGTCACATCGTACATTACTGGAGGGCAAGAAACCTGTCTTATTCACCTTTGATTCCCAGCTCCTAGCAGATAGTACTTGACATAGAGCAGAAGCACCATACATGCTCAATAAATGGGCACTGAAGTCAATTATTTCAAAGGACTAAAATATATTTTCAATTACTTCTTTTCCAGAGGATACATAGAAGTGAAACTGCTCAATCATTTGTTCATTTTCAGTTCTACCTAGAAATTCCACTGGATTGCTCTTTTGCTGCGAATCAACTTTTCAAATCCTCTGTCTATTTTTCTATTAGATTATTAGTCTTCTCTCATCAGTCTTTAGTGTTTTATATATTCTCAGTGCTAATCATTTGTCAATTATCTTTGCAAACATTTCCTTCCAATCTGTCACTTGTTTTTTAACCTTGTATCTTTGATCACATACAGTTTACTTTTTAATGCACCCCAAATTATCAATATTTTTCTCTTCGGTTTGAGCTTTTCATATTTTAAGAGATCTTTCCCTATTATGAGGTCATAAAGATAGTCTACTATAAACAACTTTTTGAAGAACAGGAATTCCTGCTCAGACTACAGATACACCTCAGATGCACCGACTGCATTTAACTTCTGTAGAAGGATGTTGAAATGAAGCTCTTTTTGTCTCACTTTTGTTTTGGGCCTTGAATCAGTGTCGATTTGCTCACGTGCCAAAGGATGGTACTGGCTGACCTGTCAGGGTTTGTAAAGCAGTTTGAAACAGATTTTGCATGCTTTAAACCACTGAGGCTTCAAAAAGGTTGACAGGTGAGAACCCAGGGAAGAATTTCTTCAAAGAAAGTAATCAGTGTGCCACATCCACCTCCCCTCCCAGAACTCAATGAAGAGGATGTGAAGCCGCCTCCCCCTTTTCTTATTTTTATTTTTATTTTTTTGTTAGAGACAGAGTCTCTCTCTTGCTCAGGCTGGAGTGCAATGGCGTGATCTCAGCTCACTGCAACCTTTGCCTCCTGGATTCAAGCAATCCTCCTGCCTCAGCCTCCTGAGTAGCTGGGATTACAGGTGCCTGCCACCATGCCCAGCTAATTTTTTTTGTATTTTTAGTAGAGACGGGGTTTCACCATGTTGGCCAGGCTGTTCTTGAACTCCTGACCTCAAGTGATCCACTCTCCTTGATCTCCCTACCTCCCCCTTTTCTTAAGCCACAAGTGGATCAAGGTATGTCCCCAGCTAGAGGTCAGAGGTCTGTGGTACCTGAGACCAGGTGTGGAACCAGAGGTAGGAAGGTCTAAATGAGGTACTGCTCAGAGGGCTTCTGCCAAAAGCGTGAGGACCTTGGTGGAAGAGGCCACATGGGCACCATCTCACGCCAAAGCTTCAACCTAACAGGGGCCAGGGCCAGCCTAAATGCAAGAGGACGGTGACAGAAAAGCAATCAGCTACCTTCTCCTTCCCATTGTCAGCCAGAGGAGGCCCAGATGGGGGAGGAGAGAAGTTCAGGTCTGAGAGACATCTGGAGTTTTTGGTTTTGATAGAAAATGGATATATATTTTTAATTTTAGGATCTGTTCTTATGATTGAAAGTGACCAGACCAATTAAAAAATGTATATGTTAGAGGGACTAGATATTAACCTCAGTTTATAATACTTTATAAGCTTATAAAAGTATTTAAGTTTGTAACTATTACAAACTTCATCCAAGGGCAAGGAATGAAGCAGACCCACAGTGCAGGCTTGACCAAGCAATGGGCAAAGAAATGTCTCCTGACCACGCCCCGTTCCACTGTACAATACACGGGCTTTGCCGCCAGCAACACTGTCTCCTAACCATGCCCTGTTCCACTGTCCAATACACCGCTTGTGCCACCAGCAACGCTGTCTCCTGACCACACCACGTTCCCACTGTCCAATACATGGGCTTTGCCATCAACAATGTTGTCTCTTGACCACGCCCCATTCCCACTGTCCAATACACCGCCCGTGTAGCCAGCAACATTGTCTCCTGACCACGCCCCGTTCCCACCGTCCCATATACTGGCTTTGCCGCCAGCATTCCAACGGAGTCACAGCATGGACACACCACCTTCTTGAGGGTTCAACATTACAGGGCTAGAGTTCCATGGTACGTTTATGAATATATAAGTCATTGCCATCACATATTTAGACATAATAAAGCATGGTTTTTAGACATTAAAATATATTTATACATCTATGTTTATAGCAACATTATTCACAAGAACCAAAGGTAGAAACAAGTCAAATGTTCAACGAAGGATGAGTGGATAAACAAAGTACAGTCTATCCACATGATGGACTATTATCCAGCCTTAAAAGAAAGAATTCTGATGCTCGCTACAACATGGATGAACCTTGAAGACATTATGCTAAGTGAAATGAGTCAGTCACAGAAGGACAAATATTGCATGATTCCACTCACATGGGGTATTCAGGAATCAACTTCATTGAGACAGAAACTAGAAGGGCACTGCCAGGGGCTGCAGGCAGGGGAATGAGGAATATTTAATGGGCACAGGACTTTGGTTCTAGAGCTTGGTTGCACAACAGTGTGGGTGTACTTCACTACTGAATGTACGCTCAAAAATGGTGAAGATGTTAACTTTTATTTTATGTGTATTTTATAACAACTATAAACAAAATCATTCAAAAGAAACCACAAAGATCTAGAGAAAAAAGAAAATGTGACCTCTATCAGTAATGTATCAATGGTTGGGGCAACAATGACAACCAGGGGTGGCTAAGAGGAATTGAGTCTTACCAAGCATCAGGAGCCAGGACTCCACCCGACCTGCATGATCTCACTGATACTTTTCAAACCTACCAAGTCCTTTCGAGAGGGAAGCCCTATCCAAAGCCCTATTTTACAGGTAAGGAAGCCAAGGAAGAGAAGGGTTAATGTGCCCAATGTTATCTGTGACTTGCAAGCAGCTCAGGTAAAACCTCTGACTCTAGGGCTTGCCCTTTGAACCATCTGGCAATGGACAGATTCCATCCTCATGAAAAATTCCCCCACTTACAGCATCTTAGACCAGATGGGATCATAGAAAGAATTAGCACAAGTCCTGACCTGTGGATAGTTCATGTATTATGAAGCACTTTCTCACTTGATCCTACTCATTAAAATACTGCAAGTCACACAGGTATTCTCTCTTTATTAAATAAAAAATTGAGCCCTAGAGAAATTAAAACACACTACCAGTCAGGGCTCAAATTCCACAGCTTCTAACTCTGAGTCCATGGCTATCCATATCCAACTCCTCATCTGGTCCAGTTTCTCATTTTTCAGATGAGATTATCTACAAGGGGCACACCCAGAGAGGCCAATGGCTTCTTCAAGGTCTCACAGACAGCCTGTTTGTTTTGCATACACCATCAGTTTATATCTCTAAAAATATTCTGCCATGATAACATGTACTTTATAAATATGTGTTTGACAAAGTAAGAACTGGTACAGGCAGAGATCTCTTGTCAGCATAAAATAGAGTGCTTCCTTCTAGAAGCAACTTTATTTGCAGAGCTGATGCATCAGAACCACCACTTCGCTTAAGCACCCAACTTTCTGATGCCCGCCCTCACCCAGCCTCCTCGTCCATTATTTCTACAATTAGGCAGCAATCAATTGAGCACATCCACTTAGCCCGTCTAGCCACTCTTGCAGTGGATTTGCTATCAAAGCAGCAAAGTACATGAGAGCGGCAGAATACAGATCGTGGAGGAATGGAACTCCATCCAGCCTCATCTGATCCTGACTGCCTGTCCACAAGGAATTCTTAAGAGTCTCAATAACCCTGAATGAACTTTGTGATGTGTGAGCCTAAAATGCAGTGCTAAGTTCTTTTGTCCAGCACACTCTTTTCTAATAAAATAACTCTTCTGGGTTTGATCCGAGGCTGATGAAAATAGTGAAAGAAGAGATTGCTATCCCTGATTATAAGCATTCATATGGTTAATGGGAATTATCTGTTAGCATGGGAAATCTGCCAATGCAATCCCTCGTAGGTCAGATTAAGGGACTCTTCCATGAATGCCTGTTTTGGTTTTGTCTTTGTTTCCTTGCTGTCTTAATATCATGGATGGGACTGGGGCTGGCACTGACTAAGTATCTAAGAGAGTTGCCCCTTCTTTCTAGCTGGAATATGCAAGAAAAGCCAAAGAAGAACAGGTTCTACAAAGAGCTTGACAGCAGCAAAAGTTGTACAGTCTTACCAATGAATGTTTCTAAGTCTGCTGGTTGGGAATCTCTCCTATATTAGCTCACAAAAAAAACAAGGAGAAACTGTATATGGAAATAAACCCAGGACTTCAAGTTATCAGTATTACATAGTAAGGGTAGTAATGGCTGACAGTCAATGAGCACTTTCTCTTATTAAATTACCAGTAGACAGTATGCTCCACAAGTGCAGGGACTAAGGCTGGTTGTTCTAATTTTTATTTTTTCACAGAGGCAGGATCTTGATATGCTGCCCAGTCTGGACGTGAACTTCTTGGCTGGAGCAATCCTCCTGCCTCAGCTTCCTGAGTAGCTGGGATTACAGGCACATGCCACTGTGCCTATCTGTTTTGCTCACCACTGGATCCCTAGCTCTGAGGAGCATGCCTTCTAAGTGGTAGGTGCTCAAAAAACATTTGCTGAATGACTGAAATATCTCATTTAGTTTTCATAAACAGCCTAAAGGGTTTGATACAATATTTTTTATCACAATTTTACACATCAGAAAACCAAAGCTCAGTAGTAATTTAAATGTGTTCAACGTCACTCAGTTTGCAAGAGTCAGAGTTTATACTCAAACCCATATGTTCTTGATACCAGAATTTACGACTCAAGCACAAGCAGAATTTCGCGAGTACAGACCAGACCTTAGTGTTTTTTCATTACTGAGACCATCTATGAAAGAGGGGGCCTGAAAGAATAGATTTCATGTCAGTATAGATATCACTCCAATCCAGTCAGCACCTTTAAGATTTCTTCAATATCCAACAGCAACTAAATTTAAAAGAAATAACTTACCTACAAAGCCTTCTTCACCAACCAGTTTCAGGGCAATTTTATCAGCCAACACTGAAGAGTTGCCGTGAGCAATGTTAGCAAATGGGCCTGCATGCACGAATACAGGTGTCCCCTAGAGAAATGGAAGAGCACATCAAAATCCCAAAAGACAAATAGAAGCATGGAAACCAAGATCAATTTGGGGCAAACAAGGTGGGAAAGTTTTTATTAACACTGCATATTTAAGGCATAAAATAATTCAAAGACAATCAAAACACCCTGACTCAATCAAAGGACCAAATTCCCTACGGATTCTAGAAAAATGTTATTCTAGATTTAATGCTGAACCCGAGACACAAAACTATGAGAATATAGTATGTCCTTCCAAAATGCAGTTAAACCATTTTGTTAGTTGTCTCAATGGCCATGAAATACATTATTTACCTTATTTTATGTTGCTGTGCACTATATTTTTTAAAACAGTGGAATTAAACCCTGATAGTATAAGAACTGTATTTATTTATTTTTTTAATTAAGAAAAGATTCAATTCAGGAAAAGGTAACCATAAAAATCAATATAATTGGCCAAGCAAGGTGATTCACACCTGTAATCTCAGCACTTTGGGAGGCCAAGATGGGTGGATTACCTGAGGTCAGGAGTTCAAGATCAGCCTGGCCAACATGGTGAAACCCTGTCTCTACTAAAAATACAAAAATCAGCCAGGTGCAGTAGCACATGCCTGTAATACCAGCTATTCAGGAGGCTAAGGCAGGAGAATTGCTTGAACCTGGGAGGTGGAGGTTGCAGTGAGCTGAGATTATGCAGGAGTCATGGCAAGTTAGTCACAGAATAATTAGGTTTATAGGCTGTTTATATTTTAACAATAAAAGTGTCCTTTCGATTTTTAAAAGTTCCATTTAAGTCTTTCTTGTTTAATTGTCTTACATGTTAGAAATCTGTTAAATGGCCAGGTGCAGTGGCTCACGCCTGTAATCCTAGCACTTTGGGAGGACGAGGCAGGTGGATCATCTGAGGTCAGGAGTTTGAGACCAAGACCAGTCTGGCCAACATGACGAAATCACGTCTCTACTAAAAATACAAAAATTAGCTGGGCGTGGTAGAACACACCTATAATCCCAGCTACTCAGGAGGCTTGGGAAGAAAATCGCTTGAACGTGGGAGGTGGAGGTGTGCAGTGAGATCACACCACTGTACTCCAGCCTGTACGACAGGAGACTCCATCTCAAAAAAAAAAAGAATCTGTTAACTATTAAGATAACAGAAGCAAAAACAAATAGAAAGAAAAAAGATAACAAAAGCAAAGAAAAATTTCCCTCATAGTAAAATGCTACTATAATTCTCATTAATAAAAAGGACAAAATAAACTAATTTAAGAGAATCACCAAAAATTTTAGAGTTTAGTTATTTGAACAAAATCTGTCTATATTCACTTTTAATGCCATTTCTGCACTTTTTCCTTTTCAGATAGACCTTACCCCTATCTACAAAGAATTCATCTGCAGGCATTAACATGGTCTGGTGTTATTCATATCCTAGCCAGGGCCACTGGGGTCTGTGCATATGAAGCCTTGGCTCCACCTATGAAAACACAGGCTGCCCTTTCACTGACATGAAGGAAGGCAGGGAGTAGGGGTGGCTGTGAGCCACAGAAAATTCCCATGAAGCATGACGGGCTGTAAGCCAACCACATTTCAAAGATGAGAAGGTAAACAAAACAGGAAGAAGAGAAGTGAAAGAAAAATCGTGAGAATGAAAGAGGGAGAGTATAATCATAACCACCATGTGAGTCTCTATTTACCTTTCTTTTTTTGTCTTTTTTAAGGGACTTAGCACAAGCTATTATACCACTCTATTTACTTTTCTCCCAAAAGTCCTCAGGAGGGAGAATATAGGGCCCTGATCAGGTCACACAGATGTATATGGAAATGAACCCAGGACTATAAAACCCAGGGAACAGAGGCTGGGTGTGAGGGCTCACACCTGTAATCCCAGCACTTTGGGAGGCCGAGGCAGGTGCATTGCCTGAGGTCAGGAGTTGGAGACCAGCCTGGCCAACACAGTGAAACCCATACTAAAAATACAAAAATTAGCAGGGAGTGGTGGTGTGCTCCTGAAATCCCAGCTCAGCTACTCAGGAGGCTGAAGCACAAGATTCGCTTGAACCTGGGAGGCGGAGGTTGCAGTGAGCTGGGATCATGCCACTGTACTCTAGTCTGGGTGACAGACCAACACTGCAACTCAAAAATAAATAAATAAAACTCAGGATACACATTTATAGATACATAAATATGTATGTTTGGTGTTTATATCTCTGTCTTTTCTCACTTCTATCTAGATAAACCTTTTAAGCGTTTTGAAGAAAACATTTTTTAAAGAGCTTATGTCTCTAACACCTCCTAACCTTGCTGGTCTTCTGATGTTCTTGCCCATAGTAAGCTAGTGGAGCTGGTCAAAGCTGAACGAGGACAAGGTCACAGGCTCCACCCTGGATGGGCAGCTGGCTTTGCTCAGCTGAAGGCTGCCATCTGTTTGAGAAGCACCCAGCATGGGTCTCCAGGGGGCACAGGTGGTGGGGGCTGAATCTGCACAAGCACATTGCTGTTCCTGGGACAACCACTCCAAACGGCTACGAGGTCCTCAGCAACATTTTACTTTACAAAAGCAAAGGACTTTTATCCTTTGTAGATTCGTTTTAGCAAAAGCGTTTTTTATTTTTAATTGATGAATAATAATTGTACATATTTATAGAGAACTAGATACTGATCTAATATATGTATATACTGCGAAATGATTATATCAAGCTAACCAACATATCCATCACCTCACAGATTTATCATTTTTTCTAGAGAGAACATTTAAAATCTAATCTTTTAACATTTAAAAAATATACAAACCTTTTTTTTTTTTCTGAGATGGAATCTTGCTCTGTCACCCAGGCTGGAGTGCAGTGCCACCATTTCAGCTCACTGCAACCTCCGCCTCTGGGGTTCTAGCGATTCTTCTGCTTTAGCCTCCCTAGTAGCTGGGACTACATGTGCACGCCACCATGCCCAGTTAATTTTTGTATTTTCAGTAGAGACGGGGTTTTGCCATGTTGGCCGGGCTGGTCTCAAACTCCTGACCTCAGATGATCCACCTACCTCAGCCTCCTAAATTGTCCCAGGCGTGAACCATAGCACCCAGCAACAATATACTTTTATTAACTACAGTCACCATGCTGTGTAATAGATAATGAAAACTTATTCCTCCTAAGTGGAATTTTGTATTATTTGGTCAACTTCTCCAATCCCCCACCACCTCTGATAACCACTATTCTACTCTTTACTTTGCAAAAACACTTTATATATTTGTATAAATGTAGCGTTAGCTAGAAATCACAGAATCAGACAATGCTGAGAGCACGAAGAGGCCAACTTCTTCAGGCAGAAAGTTAAGGCCCAGAGAGGGCTAAGGCCATTCTTTAAGGCCACAAAGGAAATTAATAACTAAGCCAAGATTAGGGCTCTGGTTTTAAAACTCCCAGTACAGAGTTGGAGAGAAAAAAATATTGGAATGTCATTGTTAGACTTCCAGATACAGGTATACACATACTTGCACACTCAAAGATAGATATGGCTATATGATACAATACATCCCCAGGTGTGGTGGGTGGCTCACACCTGTAATCCCAGCACTTTGTGAGGCCACGATGGGCAGATCACAAGGTCAGGAGATTGAGATCATCCTGGCTAACACAGTGAAACCTCACCTCTACTAAAAATACAAAAAATGAGCCAGGCGTGGTGGCATGCACCTGTATTCCTAGTTGCTCAGGAGGCTGAGGCAGAAGAGCTGCTTGAACCTGGGAGGTGGAGGTTGCAGTGAGCTGAGAATATGCCACATCTTATAAAAAAAAATACAGTACATGAAATTAAACATGTTGCTTAAAAAATTCTATGACTAAATCAAAGGCATAAACACATTTATCTTGAATTCTGGGCTTTATTTTCTACACAGAACACTCAGGAAAATAAGGCAGGAATTATCTTGCTATGAATAGTCTCCATAATGGCTCTTTTAAACATTTCATAGGAGTAATATTTCAATTACTTGTTAGCTTATCAGAGTTTTAAGCACTTAACCACGAACAGTAATAAATAAATAAATAAACGCATCAATAGAAATGTGGCTAAAATGACTGAAGAACCAAATTCCAAATTTTATTTAAATTCAAGTAATTGAAATGACCATGTGTCCAGTGACCGCCATAATTGACAGTGTGCTCTAGCATGTAGGGTTTCCAACAACACCACATGTGGCTAACCTGTGGGAAAATGTTGAGCTCTCATTGTTTTCTTGTCTTAACTCTTCCTCAGCCTGGCTATACATGAGAATCACCTGAGGTCCCCAAGCCTTACCCCCAGACATTACGTTCACTGGGTTTGAGGGGGAGCCCAGCATCAATCAATATTCTTAAATCTTCCAGGAGCTTCTCAAGTGCAGTCAGGATTAACAGCTACTGTTCTCCTGGCAACCTGCAATGATGTAGCCCTTGATGACTTCCTAGGAAACTAACAATCAAGTGTGGTCAAATGTGAGTAGGAAAGCATAATCTGCATACTAGTCAATGATTTTTAAAATATCTGTGGAGGTGGATTCCTAGTCACCGATTAAATACATAAAACCCAGAGTGACAATACAGGATCACGGTAGAAGAGCTCATGTGTGTAAATATTCTAAGGGAATGCTGTTTATTTTGTAAACAGGTCCATATCTTTTAAAGTAATCTTAAAATAGCCTATGGCTGAAATGAAATGGATGACATGGCACATCCTGAAGATGGTATCTTCATTTGCCAAGTGACAGATGCAGAAACAAAACCCAAGTCCAGGTAATCATCTCGTGGAAGAATGTATTATAGTTACTGTGGATTTCTGTTTTCTGGCTTTCAATAAACTTTCTGTACCTTCATACTTTGTACAGGATGAGGAGTTCTTGTGTCCTTCTACAGTAGTCTAAAGAATTTCCCCTTCTGTCCCTAGCAATCCCAGTCCTGAATATGAACAGTCTGAGCACTTTTTTTTTTTTGAGACAAGGTCTCACTCTGTCACCCAGGCTGGAGTGCAAGTGGCGTGATCTCAGCTCACTTCTACACGTTACAGGTTTAAGTGATTCTCCTGCCTCAGCCTCCTCAGGAGCTGGGACTACACGTGCACACCACCACGCCCAGCAAATTTTGGTATTTTTAATAGAGACAGGATTTCACCATGTTGACCAGGCCGGTCCCAAACTCCTAAACTCAGGTGGATCTGGTGTGGCCTCCCAAAATGCTGGGATTACACGAGTGAGCCATTGTGCCCCACCTGAGTACTTTTTGTAATGTAATCTAAACCTATTATTTCTGTGCTGATACATCAGAGATTCAGAACCCTTAAGAAGAAAATAAAAGTGAAGGCAATAAGAACTGCGTAGACAACCCAGTCCACTAACTCATTCGTTAAGTGGAAGCTATACTTTCCATTTCCCAGGTTTTCAGAGTGAAAAATATCTCAGAAGTGTGAGTGATTTCTAATAGAGGAATTATTTAAAACAAGAAAATTATGATCCAAAATAGTAAGCATTCATCTTTGAGGGAGAAGTGTTATGAAGGAATATCACATATCTTCATATTTTTTCTCTCTTATTCAATTATTTATTTATTTGAGATGGAGTCTTGCTTGGAATGCAGTGGCATAGTCTCGGCTCACTGCAACCTCTGCCTCCTGGGTTCAAGCAATTCTCCTGCCTCAGCCTCCTGAGTAGGTGGGATTACAGGCGTGTGCCACCATGTCCAGCTAATTTTTGTATTTTTAGTAGAGACAGGGTTTCACCATGTTGGTCAGGCTAGTCTCGAACTCCTGACCTCGGGATCCGCCCATCTCGGCCTCCCAAAGTGCTGGGATTACAGGGGTGAGCCACCACACCTGGCCTTATTTATTAATACACATGTATTTTTTTAGTGACATATGGATATAGAAAAAAATACGTATTTTTAGGAGAATGCAGTCAATATAATAAGTGTTCATTTAATTATTCAACAAGTCTTTACTGAGCCTCTGATAGGTGTCAGGCACTTTCTAGAAGCTGGAGATATGGTGGTGAAGAATGGAAAATGTCCTGCTCTCATCCTGGTGGGAGGAGAAATCCAGAAAGCAAGGAAATAGGAAGCTCTCAGCATTCTGCCATGCACTGTAATGACAGCACAGAGGGATGGGGGCTGCATCTTCCTGTGGCTTCTCTGAGCAGCTGATGCTTACGTGACATGAGACCTGAGGGAGGTGAAGGAGCTGGACATGCAGATATCAGGAAGTGGCCCAGGTAGTGGTGTCAGGCACGCAAAGGGGCTGGGCAGAGGATGAGGGATGAGGATTAGGGACAGGGAGGCGGAAGGGGCCAGGGCCAGATCCCAGGAGCTTTTCAGGGCAGCGTGGAAACATGGGTAAATCATGGAAGGACTCTAAGCCGGAAAGCAACAGGGCTTAATTAGGTTTCAATCTCTATGGCTGCTGAGGAGGGAGAGCGTTTTGGAAGAAAAGAGTAGCAGCAGAGAGGCTAGTTGGGAGGCGGCTGCACTGCTGCGGGTGGGGCATGCTGGCGGCTGAAGTGGGAAGGAGGCATCCAGCACCGTGGACAGAGCAGTCATGTAATCAGGGACGACTCTGCAGGGATGGAGACAGGAAGAGGGGAAGGGAGAACACGCCTCCAGGATCATCCCCGGGGTTCTGCTTTGAATGACTGGGTAGGCTTCAGGGAAGAAGTGAGGTTGGAAGTGAGTGGGAGGTGGGTCCTAGCTTATGTATCAGTTTGAAACGGCTTTTACCCGCCCACATGGCTCCCGGTAACTACACCTGCAAGTCTGAAATTCCAGGTTCATGAGATTCTGAACAAGAGTTTGGGAGTCATCACCTGGCTAATCCTGGAGGAGAATGGGGTGAGAAAAGTGAGGGGTCATCAGAGAAGCCAGTAAAGCTGAGGAGGAGCAGCGAGCAGGCCTGGGGAGGGAGGGACCCCGGAAACCAGAGGAACCAGATGCTACCGAAGGAAGACGGGCAGTGTCAAACTCTGCTGAGCTTCTCCGAGGAGGGCAGAGAAACAAAGACTTGGCGTCTCCGGGGACAAGTGACCCGGACAAGGGCAGTCAGGAGAGGTAGAACCCAAGGTCAGCCAACATGGAGACCCCAATGACAGACAAGAGCTGGGCAGGAGCTAGATGAGGATGAGGGGGGTGGGAGGCTTTTGAAATGTTTTTGTTCACTTTTGAGATGGCCTACCTCTGAGGACATGTGCATGCTGGCAGAATGACTGGGGAGAGGAAAGACGGGAAGGGCAACCTGCGGCAGAAGGGTGTGGCCTTGGACCTGTGCATCCTGCACCCCTCCCTCCCCTAGGGCTGCAGGTACCTGTTCAAAGGTGCTCAGTCCTCCCTTCCTCAGCTCAGAGGGCACCTTCAGGCAGCAACCTCACTGGGCACCTTCAGAAATATTCCCCTCATTTCTTTCTTCTCTCTTTTTTTTTAAAGATAGAGTCTCACTCTGTTGCCTAGGCTGGAGTGCAGTGGTGCAATCTCGGTCACTGCAACCTTCGCCTCTAGGGTTCAAGCAATTCTCTTGCCTCAGCCTCCCAAGAAGCTGGGATTACAGGAATGCACCACCATGCCCGGCTAGGGTTTTTTTTTTTTTTTTTGTATTTTTAGTAGAGACGGGATTCACCACGTTGGCCAGGCTGGTCTCAAGCTCCTGACCTCAAGGGATCTGCCTGCCTTGGGTTCCCAAAGTGCTGGGATTACAGGCATGAGCCACTGTGCCTGGCCGGTTCCCCCATTTCTGTCATATTGGTTCTGATATGGTTTGGCTCTGTGTCCCCACGAAAATCTCATGTGGAATTACAATCTTCAATGTTGGAGGAGGGGCCTGGTGGGAGGTGACTGGATCCTAGGAGTGGATTTCACCCTGCAGTTCTCATGATCGTGAGTTCTCACGAGATCTAGTTGTTGAAAAGTGGGTAGCGCTTCCTCCTGTGCTCTCTCTCCTGCTCTGCCACATGAAGACCTGTCTGCTTCCCCTTCGACTTCCACCACAAGTGTAAGTTTCCTGAGGCCTCCCCAGCCATGCTTCCTGTAAAGTCTGCGGAACGGTTAGCCAGTTAAACCAATTTTCTTCAATTACCCAGTCTCTGGTAGTTCCTTATAGAAATGCAAGAATGAACTAACACAGATTACTAATCAGATCCTCGCTCTTTCTGCCTGAGATTGCAAAGCACATTGCTGCCCAAGGCCTCTGCACTCAAGGTAACCCTCTGTCCACATGCTCTTCAAGACACATGCATGGCTCACCACCTTGGTTTACTCAGCTCTGTGCTGGTACTGCTTTAACAGGTGGGCAGGCACAGACACACCCCCACGTCACTCTGTCCCTCCTGGTCTCTGATTTTTCTTCTGCAGACCTTACCACCAAATAACATGCTGTGCGTTTACTGATTTGCCTTTTGTCTGCCTCCACTGAAGTGGAGGTTCAAGAGGGCCGGGACGATCGATAGTACTCTGCTGTCTTCTTAGCCCCTACTATATTGCACTGGTCCATGTGATGCTTTAAATAAATATTTAATCTTCACCATAACTCTGTTGAGTTAGTTGTTGCTACTTTGACCATTTTACAGGGGAGAAAATTGAGGATGAAGTATGAAATAATCTGCCCCAGATTATGGTTAGTACATGGCACAGTGAACATTCAAACTCAGTTTTCTTTTTTTTTCTTTTTTTGAGACAGAGTCTCACTCTGTCACCCAGGCTGGAGTACAGTGGCACAATCTCGGCTCACTACCACCTCTGCCTCCCAGGTTCAAGTGATTCTCCTGCCTCAGTCTCCCAGGTAGCTGGGACTTCTGGTGTGTGCCACCACGCCCAGCTAATTTTTGTATTTTTAGTAGAGACGGGTTTTACCATGTTGACTAGGCTGGTCTCAAACTCCTGACCTCAAGTGATCCACCCTCCTCAGCCTCCCAAAGTTCTGGGATTACATGCATGGACTACTGCACCTGGTCAAACTCAGCTTTCTGTCTGCTGAATGCATAGAATGAATGGACTGATATTCTGCCTGCCTTGCTGCTGTGTTCCCCCAAAATTATTTGCCCTCTGGTCACCTCCAGCAGTTCCTCTTGTCCCACTGCAGCTTGACGACAAGTAGCCCATTTGTACCACTTGATAGCACAAATTTTCTCCCAATTCCCACGCTGACTGACATGAAAGGGAGCTGGGGATTGGCCATGGTGGGATCAGTTATACCATGGAAACTGGCAAATGCTGTAACCCAGGAATTCTTCTTTCTCAGAGTGCTGACTGTCAGAACTCTGACCAGGACACCACTGTCCCCCATTCCTCTAACCGTATCCTTCCACTTGTCTCTACTCAACGTGCTCAGAAACTGCCTCTCTGTTTGGGCCCAAACCCTGAGGTCCACTAGCAAGGAGTAGGGAATTAGACAATTGCTAAATCAAAAAAGTATGACTAGTGACTAGAAACTAGATTAAAATGGAGATAACGTGACAACACATTTAAGTTCAGTGAAGACAAGAGCAGGGCATGTCATGTACAAAAATAACATCCTTACACAGATGAAGTGCAGCATGCTTTTCTGGAAAGCATTTCTTGGCATTTACTGTATTTTGCTTGGAAACAAACAAACAACAACAAAAAAGCAAACCAAAAAATCCACAACTCAATGATTATGAGAGATTAAGGGAAAACAGAAAACATTATGAGCATAGCCATACAACCTACTGAAATATTACACTGTCTTGACATTGTAAGTTTCTACTCAGGTCAATTAAGTCAACACACGACTCATATTAAAGAAGCTATAAATACACTTTAAATTTCTTTTTTGATTGACCAAGAAGTTATTCTGATCCTTCTTTATCAGTTACCCAGTCTCAGGTAGTTCCTTATAGCAATGTCTAAACAAACTAATACAGGTTCATAACCGGATCCTCACTCTTTCTGCCTGATATTGCAAAGCACATTGCTGCCATGCAAAGGCACACTGCATGCTCTATGCCTGCCTCATATTGGCTAAAAATGCTCACGTTGTGTAGCAATCCAGTTAATACAAACAATTAATATAATATAAGAAAACCACTTACTTCCAGGGTCTGCATCAGATTTGGTTTTATTGCATCTTTCATTAAAACTGTCAAAGCACCTGTCACCCCCTGCGGAAGAGAAAAAAATATTAGATTCCTAACAAAAGATCATCTAGGCATCGGATGGCGCTTCGCTCCAGCCTGCTTCTTGGGTGGGTGTCCCCACAGGCAACCCCAGGCCTCAGGGGACAGTGCTGCTGCCTCTGTCCTCCTCTCCCCACCGGAGCTGAGAATGATGTCAGTCATTCTACAATGTGAATGGTGAGGGAAGTAGCATTTTGAAGGATGTTTGCCCTTCTTCCAAAACCTTCCTTGATGATGATTATGAGGTTCTCCATAAAACAAATCTTTCAGGCCGAGGTGGGTGGATCACCTGAGGTCAGGAGTTCGAGACCAGCCTGGCCAACATGGCAAAACCCCATCTCTAGTAAAATTACAAAAATTAGCAGGGCATAGTGGCATGTGCCTATAATCCCAGCTATTCGGCAGGCTGAGGCAGGAGAATCGCTTGAACCCAGGAGGCAGAGGCTGCAGTGAGCCAAGATCACACCACTGAACTTCAGCTTGGGTGACAGAGCCAGATTGGCTCAAAAAAAAAAAGTTAATAGGAAACGTTGTTACTATATTATAAAGATGAAGAAGAAAAAAAGATGAGCATGCCAAGTAGAAAAAGCAATAAAAAAGGTAATGGTAACCACTTGAGTAGTGCCATGCTTTCTATAATGCTTTCAAGGTTACCAAAAATGTAATCATGTAGTATGTTAGTTTAGATAGAAATAGTGAGATTTGGGTAATTTTAATAAAGCAGCACTGTATAGCAACCTGAGGGTTTTCTCTTTAAGTTTTACACTAAATATTCCATAGACTGCTGACATAAACTTATCTATTGAAGTTACTTGACAAGACCTATGAGATGAGTCAGACTCAGTTCTTCAAAAGCAGCCAAAAAACAGTCAGGTAACCAAAAAGGTAACCATGAAAGCATTACAGCAAGCATCGCACTACTCAAAAGGGAACTAGAAAGACAAGACTGATTAAGTTAGAGATTTGCTTTTATAATATGACACCCAAATTTAAGGCTCCAACTTAAATAATATGCCAGGATGTTGCCAGAAATGTGCCAATTTTAACTTTATCTTCCTGTTCATGAAAGCAGAACCCCTTCCTTCTGTTCATTGGAAACATGATTCGATCTCAATTTCAGGCAGGCATAAATGGCACTTTTTTTTTTTTTTGAAACAGAGTCTCGCTCTGTCAGCCAGGCTGGAGTTTAGTGGCAGGATCTTAGATCGCTGCAACCTCTGCCTTCCAGGTTCAAGCAATTTTCCTGCCTTAGGCTCCTGAGTAGCTGGGATTACAGGCACCCACCATCACACTTGGCTATTTATTGTACTTTTTAGTAGAGATGGGGTTCACCATCTTGGCCAGGCTGGTCTTGAACTCCTGACTCATGATCCGCCCACCTCGGCCTTCCAAAGTGCTGGGATTACAGGTGGGAGCCAGCGCGCCCAGCCAGTGGCATATTTTTTAAAAGCTACCAAGTGATTGCAAGGGGATGACCCCTCCCCAGCCCAGACAGAAGCAGAGATCAGGATTGCCAAGGATGGTGGAAATCTCCCGAAATCAATTTCACCTGTTTTGGTGTAGCCAGGTGTAAGCACATCACATATGACTATGAGAACACTAGGAAGCAGTCAGACATGCTTGTGAGGGAAGAAATATGTGTGTGGAAACTTCTGGCTCCTCATTACACCCACTGATAAAAGGAAGAAAACCCTTCTTATGGTAACAAAGAACAAAGACAGATCACTCCCTGGAGCTTCCGCGTTGGAAACACTCACCAAATCATCTGCTGTCACAGGCTGCCCGCTTTTGTCACTGGCCACCACCATCCTTCCCAGCCGAGCCTTCATGTCTGCGAGGCTGTCCGTCAGGGCCAGCACCGCCATGATCTCGCTGGCCACCGCGATGTCAAACTGCGCCTGAACCAGCCCAAGCACAGGCAGTGGTCAGTGATAGCACCACTGGGATGGCCGTTCCCACAAGGAGCTGGATTTCAGCCATGAAACAACTGCAGGCCCAGGGAGTCTACCATCAAAAGGCCATGAATGCAATCCCATCACTTTTCTGCGTGTCTGGACCACACAAGTTTGTGCCTGGTATTCCCTAGGGTGGTGTCCCAGGGAGAACATGCTCTTTGCCATGCTCTGTTCAGCAAAGGGTGGGCTGGGTTAGGGCCCTGTCACACCCGCTCACAGCGCCACCACATGGTTTGCTGTTGTAGCATGTCTCAGACTTAATTGATTACTAATGTTGTTATCTGTCTAGGGTGTGTCTCTACCACTGGACCATAAGTGCCATGAAAGCAGGGACTGTATTAGGCAGGTTCACTTCTGAATTCAGAGCACAGAGCATGAAACCCAGGAGGCATGCAATACACATTGAATCAATTAATGACCAGCCTATGGACCTCCTTCCCTGTCAGTAATCGGTCTGTCAAGGAGTCTGCATTTGTCTGTCTGGCACAGAGATAAGGGGCAGTGAAAGATGCTGGCTTCCTGTATGTGAGTCTAGGATCCCAGATCTTGATCTCAACACAGCAGGGAGGGCACCCCACTCAACTGGTGGCACAGACCCAATTTTCAGCTGCCCAAGAGGGTATGGCCACATCAGATCTCGAAGCTTTCAGTAGTGAAAGCTTAGAGAGCTGAGACTTTTTGCAAAAAGTTCCTAAGACTTCCTGTTCCCATCTCTTGGCTCTGGCTCCATATTTGTACAAAGTCCAACATGAAATCAAAGTGACACAGGAGTGTGTACTTCCTCCACCTCATTATTCAGCCACTAGGAACGTTTCTCTGGACAGAACCACTTCATTACACCCCAACTTAATTCTCTTCTTTCCAAAGGGAGTGTGAGCCAGACAACTTCAAGCTTACGCAGAGAGAGAATGGCTGTGCCCCTGTGGGATCACCTTATGAGACATTTTATTAACTATTTCCGTCACTGACAAGTAAGGAAATGAAGGAAATAAGGAGCTTTCTGGCTACTTCCTGGTTGAGATTGCATTAGGCACTGATTTAGTGAAAAAATATTACCTGGAAGTCATATACAACTATATTAAATTATTGCATTCTCAATATAACTCATTCCAAACATAAGTGGTTTTTCATTGTATGAAATTTGGGGTTCTCTATACTACCATTCCATTATAAGCAGTACATATGAGAAAATGACTAAAAAATATTGAGATTTTCTATACAAAACATGAGACTAGACATATTCTTGAATTAGCTGTGTAAATAGGAATAGATAATCCATATTCAAGATCTTCATTTGTAATTGTTACAATTACAAAATTCCACATCTGGAGCATCAAAAAACGAAACCAATTGGGTCAAGTGAAACATCATTTATTCACTTTAATGACTAAATGATGTACATAGTGTAAGGCTGCTCATTTTGTTTTGCAAATAAAATCTTTCAAAACCATATAAAGATGCAAATAAAACTTTTATTTTTATCAGCTTATCACAGGTTTATTGATTTAGGGTTTACTTTTTCATTTCATAGATATACAGTGGGTATGTATCTTTATGGATTGCATGAAATATTCTGATACAGGTACGCAACACATAACAATCACAATAGGGCAAATGAGGGATTTAGCACAAATTTAAACAAACGTCAATGTGGGCTGTTGGCACTGATGTGAATTGATGTGAATTTCCTGGAAGGTACTGTCCAAATATATGTCAACATTTGAAATTTGTATCCTCTGACTCTGCAATCATACCTCTGGAATAATATCCAAGGGTATTGCCAACAAGTACACCCACAAAAATGTGTGTATGCTTACTACAGCTTACTTGTGATGGCCCCACACTGCAAACAATCTACATGCTCATCAACAGGGAACTGGTTGAATCCATTACAGTACCTCTATGAGATACGACATGGCCATTAAAACTGATGCTACAGATCTACCTTTATTGACGTAAAAAGCTGTCTTCACTACAGTCTTATGATAAATAAGAAGCAGTTAAATCTCTTAAATATATTATAATCTCTTTTTACATAAAAATATCTATGCACAAAGCAATACAAGCTATAGCCTTGGGCAAGATTTTCAACGTAACATCCCAATTTCCTCATTTGTAAATCAGCTTTACAAACGAAATGTGCTAATGTATATAACGGTAATGTTAATACAATGCACAGGGTAGGCACTTAAATTAAGGCCCCTGTGAATCTTCCATATTTCCAGTGCCTAACCAGCACAAAAATATGCAGAGAAAGGGCCTTTTCAATTCATTCCCAATCCTCTTTCCACAGGCAACTAATGCCCTATACATCATTCTACTTTTCATTCTAGGCACTTATATACATAAATAAGCTATAAATGCCTAGAATGTAAGTAAACACACTGGGTTTTTCTTAAAATAAACACGTTTACAATGTCAGTATTTTACTTCAAATTTTTAAAATGGTTTTTAAAACCTTTCTAATGGGTATGAGAGCTATCTACTCACGTCACGACACCTATACACACATTGATTAATTTCAACTCTCCCATGGTACAAAATGACAAACCAAATATATGCAATCATCCCTACTGTTGGACATTTGGATTGTTTCAAATTCTCACCACAGTAAATAATGCCACAACAGATATCCCAATACACAGAATCTTTTTCTGCAGCTAACACATCTTCTTCTTCTTCTTCTTTTTATTAAAATACTGTTAGTCTGAAAGTTGTAATGGTTGGGTCATTTCAAATTTTAGTAATAACAAACTCATTGAAAAAGGATTTCTACTCCCACGTCCCCATTTCCTTGCATCCTCACTAGCATTTAGTATCTACTATTTTCACTTGATAAACTCCTGGGTAAATGATACTCCATTGTTTCAGTCTGCAGTTTTATGATTACTCGTGAATATCCTTCCATGTTGGCATTTTACTTCTGTATCCATAAACAGTCTTACTTATTCTACTCATTTGTTAGACAGATATTAGATATTTACTTAACACCTACTACTATATGTAACAAAGTTCTGTTCTGAGCATAGGGAATACAGCAATAAAGAAAAAAAGGGAATAACCTCTTTTCTTATAAAACTCCCACTTCAGCAGGAGAGGTTGAGGAACATGAAAAGCAAGAATGCTTGTTATGGATCTAAGTCCACTATAGTTTGGGCTGTCCTTTTCTCCATCAATCTAATTGCATCTTCCTATTTATCAGAAATTTCTAAAACTTCATGGCAATGATTCCAGTTTGCTAGCATGGATATTGGAAATCTGTGTGTGTGTGTGTGTGTGTGTGTGTGTGTGTGTATGTTTGTGTAAGTTCCAGGACTGGGAGGAAAGAGGTCCACAAACTTAGTTTCTCTTCTTAATCCAATGCCTATATGTATTCACTTTTTAATTCAAGACATTTCAAAAGGTCACAAGTCTATCTGGTATAAAGATTGGTTATTACAGTACAAGTGACTCTTCTTTCGGTTATAAAGACTTAACATAAAAGGACATAAATCTAAAACTGTTCTAAAAGGTAAAGTTTATAACCAATTCAAAAAGAAAAAAAAAACACAACACAATTTAGAAGCCCAGTGTACCTGGATGAAAAATCATGGAATTATTTTGTATTCCCTAAGTGCTATTGACACACATGACAAATCCATTACAGTGAAGGCAGACATCATAATTTTTCTTCTGCATTCTCTGTATGAGTAATAAGCCATTATCCTTTAAAAAAAAAAAAAAAGCTCCTCATGCTATTAAGTCCAATAATTAGGTGTTTGTTCTTTGATACGTAAAATTTAAGTAATGTGTCTGAGATTTTCATTTATCAGTTATGCAGATATAGTATTATCTGGGTGAGTTCCCAATAAAATAACTAAGAATTTATATTCAAGGAACACCCTGAGCGGCTCTTCCTAGAAACACAATTTGAAATATACATGGAAAAAAAATGAAATTAACATACAGGGAAAGGATGGTAAAAAGACACTGGAGCCTCTGTGTCTTCTGATCCTCTCCCAGCCCGGCTGAGAGCATGAAACAGTGGGAGAACCACTGGCCACAACGGGTTGGGGATGAGAAGAGAAAGGCAAAGAGTGAGCTCCCAGGCCAGTGGAAACGGACATAAGAACAGGGCCACTCCCCGTAAGAAAGCACCACCTACCTGCCGGGAATAGCCCTTCTCTGTGTTTCCCTGCCCGATGGTTATTTTTCGTAGAAATCGGTCGTTGGTATCCAATACTGAAAGAGAACAGATTAGCTCTTCAGTCAACAAATATGGACCCGCTACCTGGAGTGTGTCTGACGTTCTGATGCTCGGGAAGTTGCAAAGGGTAAAAGAGACAAGGCCAGCCTCCCTCAAGCTGACACAGAGAAGAAATAAACGAAACAACATCCACTAGAGGCGGAGCATGGTGGCTCACACCTGTAATCCCAGCTCTTTGGGAGGCCGAGGTGGGGGATCACTTGAGGTCAGGAGTCAAGACAAGCCTGGCCAACATGGTGAAACCTGTCTCTACTAAAAATGCAAAAATTAGCCAGGCATGGTGGTGGGCTCCTGTGATCTCAGCTACAAAGTAGGCTGAGGCAGCAGAGTTGCTTGAACTCGGAGGCAGAGGTGCAGTGAACCGAGATCGTGTTACTGCACTCCAGCCTGGGAGACAGAGTGAGACTCTATTTCAAAAAAAAAAAAAAGAAAGAAAGAAAGAAAGAAAATAACCACTAGTGATAAGTGCCACAGGAAGATAAGGTATGTTATGACAAAACCCAAGTCACAGAAGCCAATCTGGTTTTCTCAAAAGGTAGAACATAAAACAATCAGCAGCCTGGGTGTTGTGGTTCAGGCCTGTAATCCCAGCCTTTTTTTAGAGGTTTTTTTTTGGGAAGCCAAGGCGGGTGGATCACGAGGTCATGAGTTTGAGACTGGCCTGACCAACATGGTGAAACCCCGTCTGTACTAAAAATAAAAAATTAGCAGGGCATGGTAGTGCCTGCCTGCCATCCCAGCTACTCAGGAGGTTGAAACAGTAGAATCTCTTGAACCCGGAGGTGGAGATTGCAGTGAGCTGAGAACGTGCCACTGCACTCCAGCCTGCTGACAGAGCCAGACTCTGACTCAAAAAACAAAAAACCCTCAGCAACTTCCCTTCTCAGTATTACCCAAAAGAACTGAAACGAGACACTTAGATATCTGTACACCCACGTTCAGAGCAGCACTATTGAAAATAGTCAAAAGGAGAGAGACCAACAGGTGAACAGATAAACAAAATGTGGCACAGATAGGCAATGGCATATCATACGACTATAAAAGGTCATGTTGATACATGAATGGATGTTGAAAACATTGTTCATAGTGAAATAAGCCAGATACAGAAAGGCAAATACTATATGAGTACACTTATAGCAGGTACTTAGAATAGGCAGGAACAGAAGAGGGGAGTAATTATTTACTGGATAAGGAGCTTTTGTTGGGGATGATGAAAAGGTTCTGGGTATAGTGATGATCGTGTTATCATTGTGAATGTATTTAATGCCACGAATTGTGTGGGTCAGAGTCTTGCTCTGTCGCCCAGACTGGAGTGCAGTGGCACGTTCTCAGCTCACTGCAACCTCCGCCTCCCAGTTCAAGAGATAAATGGCTAAAAAATATTATGTTATGTATATTTTACCACAATTTTACAAACCAAAAGCAAATAAAGTAGTATTGGGAGGAAAAGTCAACGTGATTAGAGCAGGCACCAGTTCTCTTCATTTTCCTCATTGGCTTATTTGAATTTCAGCTCTTGGTTGGGCGTAGTGGCACACACCTGTCATCCCAGCACTTTGGGAGGCCAAGGTGGGAGGATCGCCCAGGAATTTGAGAACACCCTGGGAAACAGTGAAAATAAAGAATAAAAAATGAAGTGGAAGGATCACTTGAGTCTGGGAGGTTGAGGCTACAACGACCATCATTGTGTCTCTGCACTTCCATTTGGGAGACGGAGGTGAGAGCTTCCGTCTTTTTATTTTCTGAGACAGATTCTCACTCTGTCGCCCAGGCTGGACTGCAATGGTGTGATCTCAGCTCACTACAACCTCCACCCTTGGGTTCAAGCCATTCTCCTGCCTCAGCCTCCAGAGTAGCTGGGATGACAGGTGCACACCACCACACCTGGGTAATTTTTTGTATTTTTAGTAGAGACGAGGTTTCGCCATGTTGGCCAGGCTGGTCTTGAACTCCTGACCTCAGGTGATCCACCTGCCTCAGCCTCCCAAAGTGCTGGGATTACAGGCATGAGCCGACACACCCGGCCAAGACCCTGTCCCAAAACAAAACAAGACATAACAAAAAACAGGAACTGCAGTTATTTACATTTTGTGAAAATTCAATTTTGTTTAGTGAATACCATTGCAACAAAACAAAGCCAGAACAACACTGACTTTGCTAATTTATGCAGCTTCAAATAACGAGCTGTCCACAGTGACAACTTAGATCCATTATACTCACTCAATGCACACGATATGGCACTGATGAAAATGCTGACGGAAATTATGTATTTGGGACTTTAGGCATCCATACAATGAAGAAAGCTAACTTTTTCTTTCACACGCAAAGCACTAGCAGGCCAGCTTGCCTCTTGGCCTGTGGCTGCTCCCTGACTAGTCTTTATAACAAGCTCCCTCTCTCTCACACACACACACACACCTCACAGAAACCTCCTTTATGAGTTTTTCAGCTATACACAGAGCAAATACAAAATGACAGGCCTGCTTCTCAATAGCATCATCAGCCACCTATTCTTCCCAAGATGCAAAGTCAATCAAGTAAAAACATCTATCCTCCTATGCAGTACGTGTAATCTTGGCGCCAGATTGAGGGGAACTTTTTATCAAATTTCTTTAAAATCAACAAGAGAAATTCAGCTGTTTTTATTTAGCAAACGGAAAACAAGAAAAAAATAATCTGGCAAGATCAACTAGAATCAGTGGCCTCCAAAGCCCACTTGTGCCTCTAACATGGCCTAGGAAGCAGAGAGTCTTGCAGTCCACCAGGATTTTGATTATGTAGGGAAAGAGACATGTTAACAGCATCAGTGATACGTAAGAAATGTGGAGGTTAGCTGGGTGTGGTGGCTCACTCCTGTAATCCCAGCAAATTGGGAGAACGAGGCAGGCGGATCATGAGGTCAAAAAATCAAGACCATCCTGGCCAACATGGTGAAACCTCATATCTACTAAAAATACAAAAATTTGGCCGGACATGGTGGTTCACGCCTGTAATCCCAGCACTGTGGGAGGCCGCGGAAGGTGGATCAAGAGGTCAAGAGATTGAGACCATCTGGCTAAGATGGTGAAACCCCATCTCTACTAAAAATAAAAAAATTTGCTGAGTGCGGTGGCACATGCCTGTAATCCCAGCTACTCGGGAGGCTGAGGCTGAGGCAGGAGAATCACTTGTACTCAGGAGGCAGAGGATGCAGTGAGCCGAAGTCACACCATGCACTCCAGCCTGGTGACAAAGCAAGACTCTGTCTCAAAAAAAGGAAGAAAAAAGAAATGTGGAGGTTAAATTCCAGCCCACAAGAAAGACACTAGAAAGTAACCCTACGTTAGTGATCCAGAAGAGAATTCCTGGTCTCTGAAGGATAGAACTAAAAATGGAGTAAGAGACACTTACTGGCTCCTGGGATACGTATTGAGGGGCTACTTGTGCATACTCCTGAGCCAGCTGTACAGAGATACAAAGGTGAAGACAGTGCCAGTCTCTGACATAAGGCATGCTATAGAGAGTGCCAGTGGGGGTGGGGTGGAGGCAGCGGGGGAGATCTGTTTGCTTATTTTTTGCTCTAGACAGTCCCTTTAGTAGTACAGAGCTTACCATGTCCTAAGGAACATCTAGAGTGTGCCTAATGGCTGATGAAACAGCCAATACTGGCTAACAGCCTGGCGGTACGAGCTGTTAAATCAGGGGCAGGTCCACTGTTTTGGCTCCAGTGGAAGACACGGTACTGATTCCCTAGAATGTTGTTGGGTCAAGGAACCAGCCACCTGATGGTTGATTCCCTGAGGCTGAGGGAGGCTTGTGGACCCTTGGTCCACAGCCAGGAGATGGGCATGCAAGGGAGATGGAGAAATGGCAAGTCTGTGAGGTTCAAGGGCTCGGATGCTCAGAGGCAGAGGCTCCAACCTGCCTACCTGTGCAAAATTGTGCTCTGTAACAAAATGGCTCTATGTCTACATTTTCATCTGCTTATGTTAAGCATTTCTGGAAAGGTCTGTGGATTTCTTGTCCCACTCTAGTTCCAGGAACATGAGGTCTTTAAACTTACGAGGTGTAAGATGAAACAATCATCAGACTTGTACTCAGGCTGAAGGGAGGGGGTGGTCATTAAATGGCACAGCATCCATTTGGGCTGACAAGAAGGGTTCATTCCCACCCCTGTGCACCTCGAGTGTCCCGCTCTAGTTGTCAAATCAAATAAAGATCCAATCTCATCACAAAGGTTCCGTTAGCTTGAGATTTAAGCCAAAAACCCTACTAGTAACTGTTCTCCATTCTTTTGATGAAGAGTTCTATTTCTGATATTAATTCATAGTAATAAGAGCCAAACGACTTATCAAATGTCATTCCAAATTCCTCTGACCTAGGTAGCTTGTCCACAGCAATAAAGTTTTCTTTACTTCAGTGCCCTAAACAATAATGGAATTCAAATCTTTCTTGGAATAATTTTGTAAATTGTCACTTCCATTAAAAGTGATTCACAACTACAGAACGTTTCAATCCATCCTGGCTCCACAGAGAGAAACCAATTGCACACCAGCCCCAGGTATAAATGATGATGTAGACTTTCTCTTCCAAGATCTACATCTAAGCCCTTGGCCTGTTTCTGATGGCTGCTCAGGCTGGAGCCCCAAAGCAGAAACAGAAGAATGCCAACTGGCATAAAACTTTCTCTTTTAGCAACTCCACGTTTGGTTAAAAATACACTAATTTCCACCTTCATGATTTTTCTGTCATCAGTAAACCTCCAAAACAGTTTTGAAGAATAACACAAAATAACAAATGCCCTGGAAAAAAAACAGATGACAATACATTTTGGACATCATGATGTTTTAATAAGAAATCTTCCTAGTTCTAAAAAAAATTCAGAGAAAATATATAGGCTCCTTAATAAAATGCTGAAAGTATTCATTTCCATTATTTAAAATGCTATTGGTGTTTTCAAGAACTGAGGCATGCTTAAGTAAGCTGTGGTTCATCCACAAAGGAATATTCTAGAGTATTTAAAATAGCCATTATAATAAAGAGCCAACAAAATATAAAATACTTGTGACATAAATGAAACGCATAGGATATAAAATCTATACACTTAAGTTATAACTAGAGTTATACCAAAAAACTAGATGCACACAAAAATCTATGAATAGTAGTTTTATTAGTATAGCAAGGTTTTTAAAATTCTTTTGAGGCATTTCCAAAATCTCTGTAATGTTATTACTTATTTCAAAATGAAAAACGTATTCTTAAAAGTTTGCAGGCTGGGGGCGGTGGCTCACGCCTGTAATCCCAGCACTTTGGGAGGCCAAGGCGGGCAGATCACTTGAGCTCAGGAGTTTGAGATCAGCCTGGGCAACATGATGAAATCCCATCTCTACTAAAAATACAAAAACTAGCTGAGCGTCGTGGCACACGCCTGTAATCCCAGCTACTCAGGAGGCTGAGGCAGGAGAATCCCTTGAGAGGGGGAGGCGGAGGTTGCAGTGATTGTAGATTGCATCACTGCACTCCAACCTGGGTGACAGAATAAGAAAGACCCTCTCTCAAAGAAAACAAAACAAAACCCCAAAAAATTTCCAAGGAGATTTTACTTTAGTTTGGGAGACAAAGACACTTAAAAAAACTACCCAAGCCAGGCAAGATGGCCCATGTCTGTAATCCCAGCATTTTGGGAGGCCGAGGTGAGTGGATTGCTTGAAATCAGCAGTTCCAGATCAGCCTGGCCAACATGGTGAAGCCCCATATCTACTAAAAATACAAAAATTAGTCATGTGTGGTGGTGTGTGCCTGTAATCTTAGCTACTCGTGAAACTGAGGCAGGAAAATTGACGGAGCCAGTGAGGCAGAGGTTGCAGTGAGCCGAGATCGTGCCACTGCACTTCAGCCTGGGTCAAAGCGAGTGAGACTCCGTCTCAAAACAAAAACAGACAAACAAAAAACCCTACTCAGTCTGGGCACTGTGGCTCATGCCTGTAACCCCAGCATTTTGGGAGGCCGAGGTGGGTGGATCACGAGGTCAGGAGTTCAAGACCAGCCTAGCCAACATGGTGAGACCCTATCTCTACTAAAAATACAAAAATTAGTCAGGCGTGTTGACGTGCGCCTGTAGTCCCAGCTACTCGGGAGGCTGAGGTAGAAGAATCACTTGAATCCAGGAGGTGGAGGTTGCAGTGAGCCGAGATCACACCACTGCACTCTGGCCTGGGTGACAGAGTGAGACTATGTCTCAAAAAAAGAAAGAAAAAAAAACTGCTACTCAATACAACTACCACCAAAGTGACTTCTAATGATCGTATGGGCAGAGCTTTTGGGTCAGGAAAGGATGTTCGTGTTTCAGTGAAACACCCCAACTTGGAAGCTAGAATTATGATTCCACTTTAAAGATGAGGAAACTGAATCAGTAGTCTGTCCAAAGTTGTGCAGCTCATAAACGGCAGAGCCAAGGCTTAGTCTCTGGTGTTTGTCTCTCCACCTCATGGTTTGTGGGAAAACACTAAATTCTTAATGGACTGGGTATATGGATTCCCAGGAGGGAAACTCCCTGAACGGGCAAGACCTGGGCTCATCCTGGAGGGCAAGAGTGGCCTAGGCAGGAGCCGGGATGGAGACGGCCCAGCCAGGGCTGCCAGCAGGACGGAGGTTGGCTCTCCTGAGTAGAAAGCAGGCAGGGAGCTTAGGGAGGGAAGCCACTGCGGGTGTACTGAAGGCCAAGCTCTGCAATGGCCATGCTATCACCCAGGATGTGGGGAGCCACTGGAGGCCTCTGACCACAAGAGAGCATCTCTGTTAATGTGAACCCTCTGAACTAGAGGATGGAAACGGAAGCAAGGAAATCTATCAGTCTGGAACCGCTATAAAATGCACATCTCATAAATATGTTCCAAATGTGAGAATAAAGAGGTAAACTGAGGGGAGAGGTCTGAGAAGAATAATCGAGGAAGGATCAGGAATCCATGCCATCCAACATTTCTACAGCCGTATAAGGTACATGAAGTGTGCTTGCTGTACTTCTGTGTAGCGTATGTGACCATCTCCATTTCCAACACCACGAGCATGCATGTGACTTGCTCAAGGTCATGCAGTGAGTCAGTGGCAGAGGAAAGACACACTCAGGGCTCCTGACTTCCCATTTAGTGCTTGCCCTCTGTCCCATCCCTCAGTGAGCAATAAGACTGAGGCCAGTGCAGGAGAACGAAGGGGACGTTACAGCTGAGAGGGAAGCAGGGAAGTCAAGGTGGTGGGGAGCTCACGGGCAGTCCATCCAGCTGCATTTGAAGGGGTGGAGGGAAGCCTTGTAAACGGGTAGAAGCACATATCAGATTCAGAGGAAAATCCAGCACTGGAAACACACCGAGAGCCAGTGGTAAGGAAGTGAACGGAAGAAGGTGAGATGGTGAGTGGAGGAGGAGCAGGAAAAAGCCAGGGAGGAGTGGTCTTCTTTAAACTTTTTTTAGTTTGCTTGTTTTTTCTTAATATAGAGACAAGAAGCCAAAGATGAGAGAAACCGAAGAGAAAATTAGGTAATTTTCCTTGGAAATTTGGAAGACACACGAGTAGACGGGATTGAGCCCGGAGAGAAATTTTGTTTGGCGGCAAGGCTAAGGGAGGAGGGTGGTAAGATAAAAGTCACTGAAATAAATGGTGAGAATATGAAGCACAGGCTGGGAAGACCATCGCACAGGATCAAACTGTGAGTTTCTGATTTTAAGAGCTTCGGCCATCAGCCTGCTGGCATCTCCCCAGCACCCACCTCTCTGCCACGTGATGGTAGATGGGTCGACGTCGAGACGGGCAAATTTACTCACTTCCTCTGCTGTCAGTGTGCTTGGATCAGTCTTATTTATTCCCAATTTCTAATGATTAAGAAGGAAAAATGTGAGAAGTTTGAGAAGAAAAGGTCACCAAAAATATCCCTCTAATTTACTTTTCTCCATGATTAGTAAAGCCTTTTAAAAAACAAAACTGGGCCGGGTGCAGTGGCTCGCACCTGTAATCCTAGCACTTTGGAAGGTTGAGGCAGGCGGATCATCTGAGGCCAGGAGTTCAAGACCAGCTTGGCCAACATGGATGATGAAGCCCCCTCTCTACTAAAAATACAAAAATTAGCTGGCATGGTGGCGGGCACCTGTAATTCCAGCTACTGAAGGCTGAGGCAGAAGAATTACTTGAACCTGGGAGGCAGAAGTTGCAGTGAGCCAATGTTGTGCCATCGCACTCCAGCCTAGGCGACAGAGCAAGACTGTCACGCACACAAAAAGAAAGTGATTTTTAATGATGAGCATAAAAAAGATCTGGGAAGCAGAAACTGCATGTTGTTATAGCTACCAAGGATGCTGTTACTCACTACTTTCAACACTCACATTGAACTTGGTTCAGTAAGAAGCAGGAGGCGAATTTTAAAAACACTAATGCCAACCAGGGGTTGTAAGTTATACCACTTAGGGTTACGTTCTAGTCTCTGAAACAGAGCTAGTAGCAACCAATATGATTAGAAGATCAGAGGCAGCAAATATCATCAGAAAAAAGGTAACACAGGTTTTAAGAATTAAGATGGCATTCACATGTATAATTGTAGTGTTTGCTGCAATAAAAACACAGATGAGGCCGGGCGCGGTGGCTCACACCTGTAATCCCAACACTTTGGGAGGCCGAGGCGGGTGGATCACGAGGTCAAGAGATCGAGACCATCCTGGCCAACACGGTGAAACCCCGTCTCTACTAAAGTACAAAAAATTAGCCGGACGTGGTGGTGCGTGCCTGTAGTCCCAGCTACTCGGGAGGCTGAGGCGGGAGAATTGCTTGAAAACCAGAAAAACGGAAGTTTCAGTGAGCCGGGATTGCGCCACTGCACTCCAGCCTGGCGATAGAGCGAGACTCCGTCTCAAAAAAAAAAAAAAAAAAAAACACAGATGAGGCTGGACGCAGAGGCTCATGCCTGTTATCCCAGCACTTTGAGAGGCCAAAGCAGGTGGATCACCTGAGGTCAGGAGTTTGAGACCAGCCTGGCCAACATGGTAAAACCCCGTCTCTACTAAAAATAGAAAAATTAGCCAGGTACGGTGGCAAGTGCCTGTAATCACAGCTACTTAGGAGGCTGAGACAGGAGAATCACTTGAACTAGGGAGGCGGAGGTTGCACTGAGCCGAGCTCATGCCACTGCACTCCAGCCTGAAGGACAAGAGTGAAACTCTGTCTCAAAAAACAAAACAAAACAAACAGAAAACTATAGATGAGATAGATGAGTTTTCAAAGGTTATCTTATAATTTCCTAGAAATTTGACAAATTTCATAAAAATATGTCACTTAAGAAACAGAAGGACTCACCACAAATTCTCGTTTGTTAATTTTTTTCAAGAGAGGAGATCTTGCTATGTTGCCCAGGCTGGTGTGCAGTGGCTATTCACAGGTGCCACCGTGGTACACTATAACCTTAAACGCCTTGGTTCAAGTAAGCCTCTCATGTCAGAATCATGAGTAGTTCAAACTACAGGTATGTGCCGCTGTGCTCAGCTAATTTGTCAGTTGACTAGGGTGTTCATAAATTAGCAAAACAGGACTCTCATTTCATATATAAAGAAACTGAGACCGGAAAAGGTTAATTAATTTGTCCACCTGGTTCTTTCACGTGGAACCAGGTTTCAGGATTCGAATTCTGTGCTCTCTGCTCCAGTGTTCTGTCTCTATAGAGTCTAATACCCAAAAGGATATCAGAGAACCAGGATCAAATCAAATTGAAAATTTCAGGTTTTGACAATCTTTCTGATGTGGTTCTAGGATATTTTCTTTTTAAAGAATTGCTAACTGGAAACTTACTTTTAGCCGAGCAAGCTGGATTTCTGAAAATTCTCTGACACCATTCACTAAAGGAACCAGCCGATTATACAGAGCCTAAAAACACAAAACAATAATAAGACCCCACAAAAGTTAACTGTCCATGAACTTGGACAATTCACAGTATATGAAAAAAGTTCATTGCATTTATAACTGAACTATTTAGATAAAAGACCCTATTAAAGTGTGTAGGCTAATAAAAACAATGTAGACAAATTCTGTCATTTTCATAAAACTGACAAGATCTGAAATAACACACATTGCAAAGAGTTTGCATAAATTTATTTCTTAATCTATATCACTACAACTACAAAATGAAGATGTATCTGGATTGTGCTGCAAAGACTCACTAAGGAATTACTTTAATTTTAGAAAATGAGGACCCTTGTTGTAAAACATGCCAGAAAGTAGCCCTTTTATCTATGTCCCATGTCTGTGAGGAATTAGCTTCTGGTGGGCGGTCCCTTTTGGGGGTGTGGCATAACTTATAATCTACATGCACAAGAAGCCCAGTAAGGGTCTCTGACATCTCTTCAGCACAGCTAAATTAACTCCACATAACATTATTCTTAAAACGACATCTGTCCAATCCCCTTAGAATAGACTAGAGATTGTACCTACCACCAGAATGAAGAGAACTGGTCTACCTACCATCTTTTAAACTAACGACTCATCTCAGATAATATTTGGCTTTTACAACATAGTACAATGCTCTCAATAACTTGGCAGTGCTCATAAACCCATATGAGAATCTAACCAAAGGATGGTTCCTTCTCCTTGGGAAATAGGGATACGTTAAAATCACAAAATTGAATTGAATAACCTTTCTGAGTTTGCAGGCACTGCAATTCTTTCCATAAACTCCTTAAGTATCCAGGAATTCCAGGATACAATACCCAAAATGGCCAGCAAGGAATCCTTCTCACCTTATCAGTTTGCGTGTTTTCATGCAGAATCCTGGTGTCGATGGCAGCAGCCAGCAAGTTATTGGCAGCTGTGATGGCATGGATGTCTCCAGTCAAGTGAAGGTTGAACTAGAGAAATAAGATATCTTTCTATTTATTTATTTTCAGAAATAGGGTCTCGCTTTGTCTCCCAGGCTGGAGTGCAGTGGCATGATCATAGCTCATTGGATCCTCAAACTCCTGGGCTCAAGCAATCCTCCCACTTCAGCCTACTGAGTAGGCTGGGACTGTAGATGCATGCCATTGTGCCTGGCTAATTTTCGAGGCAGGGGGCCGTAGAGATGGGGGTCTTGCGATGTTGTCTAGGCTGGTCATGAACTCCTGGGCCACTGTACCAGCTGAGACATCTTCCTACTTTTTTAAACAACTATGGTGGATTTCGAGGATTGAATAAATAAAATAACATGCAAATTACATATCCTTATAATGAGCTGAGTCTATAGGGACGCCTAAATGAAAAAATCAAGGTCAAGATTTTCCACGTGACAACAAAGAAGCTTTGAGCAATCACTCAGATCATAAATTCTTCCATCCTCAGGTTAAGGCAAAACATTCTGATGCATTTAATAATGAGTCTCTTTATATTCACTCACTTTATGTTTATTCATTGTTTTGATAAGAATACTAGATATGACTAATATCTATTTTTATAATTCTAGAAAATAGTATCACATCAAACATGTTTTGGAACGAGGCAGGGCATAAAGCAAATGGTAACAATAAAATAATATGAAATTTTACAGACTTTTGAAGAAAGAGAGTATTTTACCCCTTATGACTCTACTAATTCTGCTATTTTCCTTCCAGTCTCATCAGAAGACCGGGGGATTTTAATAAAACTCAATCTGCATTGTGTTATTTGTCAAGATCCCTTCAATGGCTGACCTTGGAACTTCAAATAAAATCCAGGCTCTTGGCTACAAATCGCAATCGCCCGACAGAGCTGGCGCCTGCACACTTCTCTATCGCAACCCCCATTCCTGCTGGCCCACGGGGCTCCGGCCACCCTGGTGTCCTCCAGTTCCCGGAACAGGCCAAGTCCCTTCCTCCCTTAGGGCTTTCCCCCCACCAGTTCCCACTGGCTGAATGCTCTCCCTCACTCTTCACAAGGCCAGCTCCTTCCCATCCTTCCACTCATAGTATTTTCATTTTCAATTCCTCAGTCCATCTGGAATTTATTCTAACATTTTCCCATATGGTGATTTATCACGTTCTGTCTAGTACATACTGTCTGTGCATGGCACCCAGTCAACAAACATCCACTAAGTGTCAGGCACGGTGCTCAGAGCTGGGAGGATACAGATGAGGAAGAGACTGTAGGCATTCAGCTTCAAGGAACAAACTTCCTGTGTCTGGCCCACTCAAACATCATAAGGTAGTCCTCTCGGCGGATGCTGTGGCTCATGCCTGTAATCCCAGCAGTTTGGGAGGCAGAGGCGGGTGGGTCACCTGAGGTCAGGAGTTCAAGACCAACCTGGCCAACATAGTGAAACCTCATCTCTACTAAAAATACAAAAATTATCTGGGCATGGTGGTGAGCATCTGTAGTCCCAGCTACTTGGGAGGCTGAGGCAGGAGAATCGTTTGTGCCTGGGAGGCAGAGGTTGCAGCGAGCTGAGATCACACCATTGCACTCCAGCCTGGGCAACAGAGTAAGACTCCATCTCAAAAAAATAAAATAAAATAAATAAGGTAGCCCTCGCCTCCAAGTCACTAGGCTGATGCCCTAAAACAGCGGGACACCAACATCCTTCCAATTTGCTGGCTAAACCTGAGCCATTCCCCTGTGTGTGTCCCTTGTACACCACTTGTAATTTGGCCTCCTGGTTCTGGGTCTTCCTAGCTCATGAATGGCAGCCATCCCCATTCAGACCTGAGGCCTGGCACGATTTTTCTCAGCAGTGCCTTGGACTACTCTTTCTCACCCCACTCCCAGTACTTGAAGTTAATACAGATTTTCTTTTTAGCTTCCCCGACACTCAGGCCTCCATGGGTCAACACTTGTATTCCTTTATCAAAATCAATAAATATTTCCTTTTTTTTTTGAGACAGTCTCACTCCGTTGCCAGGCTAGAGTGCAATGGCACAATCTCGGCTCACTGTTACTTCCAACTCCTGGGTCCAAGCAATTCTCCTGCCTCAGCCTCCCACATAGCTGGGACTAAAGGTACATGCCACAATGACTGGCTAATATATGTATTTTTAGTAGAGACAGGGTTTCACCATGTTGGCCAGGATGGTCTCGATCTCTTGACCTCGTGATCTGCACCGCCCACCTTGGCCTCCCAAAGTGCTGAGATTATAGGTGTGAGCCACCATGCCTGGCCTAAAGTCAACAGATACTTTCTAGTAAGTTCCTACTATGTGCTGGGCACTCTGCTAAATGCTGGGACCTGAGACCTCAAGAAAGGCCTGCAACTCGCCACAGCCAACTGAACCAGAGAGCCATAAACACAGAAGGAATCTGTAGTGTAGAGCAGAACCTCAGCAACGGCCTAAGCTGGGTAAAGAGGACAGAAAAGGAAGAATGTTCCAGACATGGGAAAATACTGGAACCAAGAGAGAAAAGGAAAAGAGCCTGTAAGAGCCAGGCGCGGTGGCTCACGCCTGTAATCCTAGCACTTTGGGAGGCTGAGACCGGCGGACTGCCTGAGCCAACATGGTGAAACCCCATCTCTACTAAAAATACAAAAATCAGTTGGGCGTGGTGGTGGGCGCCTGTAATCCCAGCTACTCAGGAGGCTGAGGCATGAGAATTGCTTGAACCCAGGAGGCGGAGGTTGCAGTGAGCCAAGGTCGTGCCATTGCACTCCAGCATGGGCAACAAAGCAAAACTTTGTCTCAAAAAATAAAAAAGGGCCGGATGCAGTGGCTCATGCCTGTAATCTCAACACTTTGGGAAGCCGAGGTGGGTGGATCACCTGAGGTAAGGAGTTCAAGACCAGCCAGGCCAAAAGGGAGAAACCCCGTCTCTTTAAAAAAAAAAGAATCTACAAGGAGCTTGATCCAGGGGAGAAAAGAAGGCAGGTGGGGACCTGCAGACAGGGAAGCAGGGGCAGCTGGCCATGGGGGCCTCCTGTGCTGTACTGGAGGGTGACAGGCAACAGCAGAAATCACAGAACAGGAAAGTGACCTCAGATTTGGGTTTCAGAAGCTTGCCCAGGGCCTGAATGGTGAGGCTGATGCAGAGAGTAGAAGTGAACTGGTCACTAGTTAGTTACAGGCGACAAAGAGGTAATGTGGAACGCAGGGGGCGTTTTAGAAAAGGAAAAATTAACAAGTTATTTTTGCCCATTTTCCTCTAGAACTCTTTTATTTAGGAGTCTTTTTTTTTTTTTTAATGGGACACTTCACAAAGTTGCATGTCATCCTCGTGCAGGGACCATGCTAATCTCTGTGTCATTCCAGTTTTAGTATTTATGCTGCCAAGGGACGCACTGGGGCCTGAACTGACAGGGGGAAGCACCAGGTCTTTGTGAACTTGGCAGTACAGCAGGTGACCGAGGGAGGCACACACCCACATTCTCTCATCCAGAGCCGCAAGGCCAGCAGGGTTTCAGGATTCTGAATTTTTTGGAGTTTAGAAAGGCAGTGTGATTTGCACCCCAAGCAGGAGCTAGGTCAGTACCTGTTAATCAAAACTAATTTTTCTACAGCATTATATATGAATATTCATGCCAAGTAGCACAGACAAAATGCATATAAAGCTCACCACAGTAAATGCCAGGGTGTGCCACTGTATGAGTTAGGCCAACATTTTGGGGTTTCAGAGCCTTGAGGACTTTGGGACTGTGGATGAGGGTCTGTGGGCCTGTGTAGAGGGAGCAGAGGACAGATGTCAGGAAGGAAATACAGTGATACCTGACCTGCACCTCTTCAAGGTCTTACCTCCTCCATGGGGATGACCTGGGCATATCCACCACCGGCAGCTCCTCCTAAACAACAGAGCAAGTGGCATTTCAAACGGGTCACCAAGTACACCTGCCACAATGGACACAGCCTGAGGGACGCAGCTCCCCAACCCCAACAGAGAGGCGTCACACTCAAGCTGAAGTAACGAAAGGCAGTGAGAGACATTAACGGTTATGTCCAAGCAGAACAGAAAAAAAAGATGATACTTTATCTAACTATGCAATTTAAAGACCTCCATTTCCTTGCTTAAAAAAAAAAGGTAAAAATAATAGAGCAGCTGTCATATCAGGATATGAGATTATTTTATTAATTTATTAGTAGGTCTCTGTGTCTATGCTTTATCTAAATCAACTATACATGCTTTCATGTTTCAGAAAACTTTGTTTAAAAAAAAAATCCACTGCGGCTGGGTGAGATGGCTCATGCCTGTAATCCCAGCACTTAGGGAGGTTGAGGCGAGCAGATCACTTAAGGTCAGGAGTTCAAGACCAGCCTGGACAACATGGTGAAACCCCATCTCTATTAAAAATACGAAAATTAGCTGGGTGTGGTGGTGGGCGCCTGTAATCCCAGCTACTTGGGAGGCTGAGGCCGGAGAATCACTTCAACTCAGTAGGCAGAGGTTGGAAGGAGCTGAGACTACGCCACTGGACTCCAGCCTCAGTGACTAAGTGAGACTCCGTCTCAAAAAAGAAACAAAAACAAAAAAACCCACCACATAACCACCTCATATTAGTAAATTATAAACTTGAATTTATTTCAGATAATAGTATGTAAGATTTGTCATGCTGCTTATCCCTCAAAATGTTGGTTATGGGAGTAAAAGGACTTCTCTTTCTTAAAGCAGGAACAACACCACCCAGGTGTGTGTCAATTGACAGTATCCTCGTTCTTTAAGTGCTTTTTCGTTTGATCCTCCCAACAACTGGATAAGCCTGGTGCCGCTCTCAGCGGTTTACACTTTCAGAGATGCGGCTCCGAGAGGTTGTGAATGGCTCAAGTTGCCCAGGGTCACGCCACAGTAGGAAAGACGGCTGTGACTAAAACCTTGGCCTTCTCGTTCCCACTCTAGTGTTCATTCTGCTACATGATGCATGACACACTATGAGTTATCAGTACTGAATGAGATAAGAGTCATTCATATTTGTTAACAGTAATATAAATATAGTATTGTTAAAAAAAACCCAAAGTGCCAAGAACAAACTGTAATTGCAGCCATAAACAGGACTGTAAAGTGAGCTAAGGAATGATTTCATGATAAATCATGGAAGAAGGAGTAATGAATGGGAAGGTGCCAGATACCAGCCCAACCACAGCCAGAGCGGAATTTCATCACAACTCGCTGTCCACAGCCAGTCCGTCTCCAGAGAGCTCTGCAGGCCCCACACAGCAATTCCAATGAGCCGAGACTAAAGCCGAGGGAAAGACCTTTCCCTGGGACTGGGATGATCAAACACCGATATGGATGGCAGGGTTTCAAGACCACTTGGCAAAGACGGCCCTGATAAAATGAGAGACTGCACTCGAGGCGGGAGACTTGAGCAACGCAGCCTCAGAAATAGGCTCCTGAGGGGTCCAGAGAAGCCCTGGCAGCCCCCACTGCTCATCGTCATGCCCAGGGCCCAACATAGGGTGACCCCTGTGTACCGAGTGTGCAGCAAAGAAATGTGCCAGGTCCCCTTGAAAAGTCTCAACTCTTTATCTGTTGACAATGTTCTTTTTAAAATTTTCTCCCCGCAACTTTGCCCAGAAAAGTGCACTAATTGTTAAAGATAGTACCTTTCACTCCAAATGTCGGTCCTTGGGAAGGCTGCCTCAGACAGGCAAAGGAGTTGACATTCAGGTGTGCCGTCAGAGCCTGCACAAGCCCGATGGTAACTGTGCTCTTCCCTTCTCCAAGAGGCGTGGGTGTGATCCTGAGTTTGGGGGAAAAGGCTGAATTTAATATTTCCTAGACAACCTAGGCAAAGCCAGCCTAAGACACCAGAATCAAATGTGAAGGTGCTCATTCCAAAATGCACTCCATAATTCAATTTTCTCTAGCTATTATAGTCTACGCACATCACACAGGCCAGACATAAGCCAAAGTCAATATACAGACACACCTTTACCAAGAGACCAAAAAAGGAAAAGCTACTGGGCAGTGCTAAGAACAACATCAATTTCAAGAAAGGCTGTAAAACCATTCATCCAAATGGCTTAAATTATTAAGCTGATGATGGCATTTCTTGCTGATGAATATGTAGCACTTGTTCTTCCTGAGGCATTTATTGGGACAGTGTGGGCACAGGGCCTATGGTGTGGGCACAGGGCCGCACTGCCAGACTCTCAGGATTAGAAGGGACCCTAAAGCCCTCACTTGTCCTTCTCCTCCCAGATATCCCTGCCCAGGGGTTCTCCCTGCCATGCTTGAACACAGATGTGATAAAGTCTTGACCTCCAGGGTGGCCCACTCATTTCCAGACAGCTGTTACCGTTCAAAAGTTCTTTGTTGTAAAGAGAAGGCATCTGCATTCTTTTTGTGTCCTAGCTCTTGGAATCCGACACCCTCGGCCTGATCCCTTTCCATATGACAGTCCTTCAAATACTAAGAGTCAAAGCCCTGGTGCATCCTACAGCGGCAACTTCTGCTCTTGAGAAGCTTATTGCTGATGACAACTCTCTGTAACACTAAATGTTCCCGTGCTCATAATATCACAGTACTGGGTGCTGAAGAGAGCCTATTACATTAGCAAGCACAGCCTCATAAAATCGTTCTTTAGCATACCATAAGCATCGTTAAAACTTCAAAGGCTGTCATTTGGGTTTACAATTTGGTCTTCCATGAGTTACTGTGAGCCACGTTGTCAAGGATACTCAACCATAACAAATCCAATAGTTCTGACCTACAAAACCTAGGGATGTGACCAGAAAGAAGGAATGCCTTTAGAGGCATCATCGTACCCTGCAATTCCATGAGTCATTCATTCAGCAGATATTGATCAAGCACTGCTAGAGCCAGGTACTACACTAGACCCTGGGGGCACAATGATGATCCAGCCAGACTCCACTCTACCCTCACCAGCTTCTAGTTGATCTGAATACATCAGCAATTTCAATAAATGTAACCAACACTAAGACAGGGAAATGGGGCAATCAGACTGAATTATGAGGGGACATGGAAAAAGGATCTAACTAGATTTGAACATCTGGGAATGTTTCCTGCAGGAAGTAACATCTTAGGTGAGACCTGACAAATGAATAAACGTTAACCAGATAAAACTGAGAATGGACAGGGGCAGTTGACAGTAGAGGTGCTATGCTTCATATTTATGGGGTTAATTATTTTTGTGCCCTTATTTGATAGATGAGGAAACTGAGGCACAGAGTTTAAGCAACTTGCCCACAATCACACAACTGATGAGCAGTAGAGCTGGGAGGCAAAGCCAGTCATCTGACTTAACCAGGTTCTCCACAGATGGAAATCATAACTATAATTAGCCACTTAAAGCATGGAATGGGTAAGATCACCAAAGGACAGTGCACCAAGTGAGAAAAGGGGTAAGGACAGAAAACTGAAGTACAGTTTCTTTTAATGAGCAGTCAGAAGAAGACGGTCCAAAAGGAAACTAGGAAGGTGTTCTAGAAAATAAGAGAACCTTGCTGTGTGCAGTGGAATCCTAGCACTTTGGGAGGCTAAGGTAGGAGGATTGCTTGAGCCAAGGAGTTCAAGACCAGCCTGGACAATATAGTGAGACCCTGTCTCTCAAAATATAAAAAATAAATAAATAATAAGAGAACCCTGGAGAAGAAGGAAGGCCAAGGATGAGACTGATTCCAGAACAGGAAAGTCAAATCCACTGAAGCAGGAAGCAGGATGAGGACCCAGTGGTTGGTGGATTCAGCAACAAGGAGGTCACTGGTACCCACTGTGGCCAGAAGCCGGTGAGTCTATCCCGACACCACTGCATGGAAGAAACCTCAGACTCCTGAAGCAACAAGACCCTGGCTTATCAGTCACCTCTGCATCTGTCTAAATAGCATATTTGGAGTGGGGTCAAGGCGAAGACCGAAAAGTTATACAAAGATGTTAATACTTCCGCGTGGAGTCAACTTTCTGTTTTCTTGGATACAACATCAATAAGGGCAGCTAAAAGCCCACAGGCATCACAGTCTTAGAAGAGCCTATAAAGAAACTGTGGCATCAAACACAGTGCCATTTAAGTACCGTACTGAGCATTTGGTGTTTGCTGAGGACTAAGTGGTTTACTTAAACTGTGTCACATGAAGGATTGCATTTTCATTCCCAAGGATATGCTAGCATAGCTGCCGGAGAAAGCCAAAAGCAGACACGCCCAGAGATGACCTCCTCAAAACTCTAGCTAGCCATCCAATTCTTAATCAAAAACACAGGACTGCTTAGCTTTTGGCCAACTAATACAATTCAGGAAAATCACAAAGTAGGAAGTATTTATTGGGAGCAATAAAAGGAGAGCTACGATAAAAATTTATTTCACCTCCTTCCTGCATTTGGTATCAAAACTTTTTTTCGTTTTCCCCCCAGTATCGTTAGCTCAGATTCCAAATCATCAATGGTGATTTAGAAAAGAATGAGCACCAAGGTAATCCAATTTCTTTTTCTTTGGGAGCTTTGAGATGGAACTGTGGTTTTTGTTCATTACCTTCCTCCACTTCTCCCAGCAGGTTTCTGTGCTCCCTCCCTGATTTCTAGAGCATTGACTATGTGATTATTCTAGAACTCTTCAGATGGTTAATTTAATTTGAATGATAAGCGTTCTTCCGTGCCTGTCTTGCCTACCAGGCCACACACTTGCTGAGGTAAAGGACAACGCTCACTCTCTTTGAACCCCTATCACCAGATCAGGGCACAGACCAGCAAAAAAGAATTGACAATGGAACGATGCCTTTTATTTTTTTTGAAAAGGAGTCTCGCTCTGTCATCCAGGCTGGAGTCCAATGGTACGATCTCTGCTCACTGCAACCTCAGCCTCCCAGGCTCAAGCAATTCTTCTGCCTCACCCTCCCAAGAAGCTGGAATTAAGGTGCCCACTACCATGTCCGGCTAATTTTTATATTTTTAGTAGAAATGGAGTTTCACCATGTTGGCCAGGCTGGTCTCGAACCCCTGACCTCAAATGATCCACCTGCCTCGGCCTCCCAAACTGCTGGGATTACAGGTGTGAGCCACCATGCCCAGCCGGAATAACATCTTTTTTAAGATGAGTATTATTTATTGGCAGCTACAGTAAAAAATTGTCAAAGTACCTGTGACCATTTGGACATAATCTGGAAAGAAGTTTATAATTTACTCAAAGGTCAAAAAGATGGCTTACCCAGAGAGAAGTGATAAAACTTTGAACTATTCTCAAGACCCAGAATCTTGTTGAATGGTACCACTGCCATTCGCCATGGGCCTAACCATATACTCCAAAACTACATGCTCAAGTAGCATAGGAACAGAAATCATCCATCCCAGGCATCTTTAGGGTCTGGGAAGGTTTTTTTTTTTTTTTTGAGGCGGAGTTTCGCTCTTGTTACCCAGGCTGGAGTGCAATGGTGCGATCTCAGCTTACCGCAACCACTGCCTCCTGGGTTCAAGCAATTCTCCTGCCTCAGCCTCCCGAGTAGCTGGGACAACCAGCATGCGCCACCATGCCCAGTTAATTTTTGTATTTTTAGTAGAGATGGGGCTTCACCATTTTGACCAGGATGGTCTCGATCTCTGGACCTCATGATCCACCAGCCTCGGCCTCCCAAACTGCTGGGATTATAGGCGTGAGCCGCCACGCCCAGCCTCTGGGAGGGTTTTAAAGCCTTTATGATCTAACGATAAACTCCACAGTGCATTTGGTGACGTTTCTCATTACACTTGACTTAGGTAAATATTTCAAAGGCCCCATGGTAGGTGCTTTCTTCTAAATACCTGTATTTTATTCTCCAAGATGCACAAATAAAAGAAAATCTCACAGACAGCTACTCAAGGTAGAAAAGCAAAATCTAGAAAAGCCAGTAAAGATTATTTTTACATTGTACCAAAATAATGCGTTGAAACATTTTTGTAAAAATTCAGTCAGGTATTTGGCCCTCTGTAGAAAAAAAAGAAGAAGAAAAGAAAAGAAACAAGATAGAGTAATGTGAATGATTTTAATTTTTCTTTAATGTGAAATTCAGTTCATTCCCAGATCAGACTGAGCTTCTTTTTTAGTTGCTCTGTCCAACCAATTAAGGGAAATTCTAGAAATTTCTGCACAGAAATGGGTGCAGGCCTGATGGAAACGGAGATTCAAATGCCCTGCAGCTGCACTCCAAGTCAAGTTCTCAAACAAAATTCCTTTTCATTAGTGTAACTGGGAAAATATGTAAAACTCAAGAGTCCCTAAGATTCTTTTGGCATATTTCCCTGAGCAATTCCCAATACTTTTCATTTTGTCAGGCAAAGCAAATAAAGTGATGTGTAGGTGTAAATACCATCTGATGTGTACTTGATGAAATGCAGATGATTCCGACTGAATAAGAAATCCTAAAGTTTGAAGAACGGCTTTTTAAAAGAATTAATCTGTTCTGCATTTGGGTTATTAATAGAAGATTTTTTTTAAATCTCATTGTTTTATATTTTAATCCCATTGCTGATATATTTAAATCACATTTCTACATAAATTCAAATATATAATAACACATATATTGTTATTTAGTTTTATTTAAAAATTTCTTGGGTATTTGAATTCTTCTAAAGCATGGAAAAAGATTTATGTTATAGTTTTAGAGAAAAAGGTGGGACAAAAATGGAATTATAGCATGATCTCAATATGTGCAAAGGATGAATGTATAAATAAAATCTTGAGTTATAAGAGATTTAGCTATCTCCTTTTTTTATTTTCTTTATGTTAATTTTTTACAATAAGCTAATATTATTTTCAGAATTAAAAAAGACTTTCAGAAAAAGGAAATAATTCTCCATTTAATGGAGGGATCATTTATATTTTGAAAGAAGTTGTAGCAGTGCATATAATGCTTTGATAACATCATTTCCCCCTAACTCTTTACCTGCTCAAATGAAAAAATATGAAGGTGATTTTTATTTCAAATGGCCTTTTCACTTTAGATTAGAAATGCTGCTTTAAACCACTACTGCTTTTTGCTGCTTGTATTTTTTGAAGATGGGTCTTGCTGTGTTACTCAGGATGGTCTTGAACTTCTATCCTCAAGTGATCCACCCACCTCAGCCTCCTGAGTAACTGGATTATAGGCACAAGCCACCATGCCAGGCCCACTTTAGACTATAGATAAAATATTTGCCTGTGGCCTAAATTGATCTCAATCATTCAGTTTTTAAAGGATTCAATATTGACAATAGTTTACAGCCCTAAAAAGTATACCATTTATTGTGTTGGAGAGAACACAATAAATGTTAATTCTTCCCTTACACAATCCAGTATAAGGGAAAAAGCCAGTGTGGCTATTTCCTAAAAATCTTCAAGCTCTGCCACAAATGCATAGGTATATCATAATCTTACCTGCATGGTAGTTTTTTTTTTTTACAATTTAGTTTTTAAAATAGAGACAGGCCATTTAATTTTTGTTCCTTCAAAGGTCTGTTAGGTAAAGGAACATATATCACAATTTCAGAAAAAGAATTGTTGATCTCTTGGTGTTTAATCTGATCTTGAAAATTCATGTTTTATCTCTTTTCTATTTACAACATGGCAGGCCAACTTCAGCTGGATTATACATATTAATGCTAGCAAAGAGCCAACATGCAGAAATATTCTACTGGCCATGGACGCATTCGCTGTAACCCTTGAGAGGCATGCCAGCTAGCATTCTCCAGCGTGAGGCTGGAGGCCCAGCTTTGATGACAAGTAAGCAACCTGACAACAATACATCATAGCTTTGTTTGAGAAGTATCAGTTTTGTGTTCCTAGCTAAGGACAGGGCCATCCATGTCTGGATTTCTGATTTGATTGACAAGCCCAAAATGGAGTAAAGCAGAGGCCCTAGATAAGAAAATCTGCTGCATGATTCTTCCTTCATAAACGGACAACACATCCTACTCAGTTTTCCTTAAGTGTTCCTATGTAAACAGGGTGAGGAAACCTGCAAACCCACCTGCCAAGATCACATGAAGCCTGGAAGAAGGGAACCAATTCCATAAATCAAATGCTTTTTAAAGGTCTTAATGGCCAAGAGTTTGTTTATTCATTGCAAACAAACATGCATCAAGCATACTGCCATAAAAGCAACCAAGGGCCGGGCATGGTGGCTCATGCCTGTAATCCCAGTACGTTGGGAGGCCGAGATGGGCGGATCACCTGAGGTCGGGAGGCGGAGGTTGCGGTAAGTCAAGATCGCACCATTGCCCTCCAGCCTGGGCAACAAGAGTGAAACTCTGCCTCAAAAGAAAAAAAAAAGCTACCCTGACTAAACTGTGCCCCAAACTTTGAGACCCCGGAGCCAATCTAACCAGAGGTAGCTCCTTGCAGAGTTTTAGGCCCAGAGGGGATGACTACAGGTGAAGCCAACCCCTCCCATCAGCAAGGAACTTTCCCACACTCAGTTATGGGGACATTAAGTTTGGGGTTCTAGATTGGAAAGGGACTCAGGAATCTAACTGCAGTAAGCCTGGAAGCCTGAAGGAGAAGGGTTAAGTCACAGACAACTGAGTGAGGTGTGCAGCAAAAATAAATTCCTTACAACGCCAGCTGCTCAGGGATTCTGAGAGGCCCTGGCTATCTGTCCCTCTTACAAAAAAGCCTAAGAGGCTTGGCGCAGTGGCTCACACCTCTAATCCCAGCACTTTGGGAGGATGAGTGGGGTGGACCACTAGAGGCCAGGAGATAGAAGGCCAGCCTGGCCAACATGGTGAAACCCCCTCTCTGAAAAAATAGGAAAAAACTTAGCCAGGCATGGTGGTACATGCCTGGAATCTCAGCTACTTGGGAAGCTGAGGCAGGAGAATTGCTTGAACCTGGGGGTGGGGGGGGTTGCAGAGGTTGCAGTGAGCCAAGATTCCACCAGTGTACTCCAGCCTGGGCGACTTAGTCTCAAAAAAAAAAAAAAAAAAAAAAAACCTAAACGAAGAGGAGAGGAAAGTGGGAAAGGGGAAGGGGACATGAAGAAATCACTATATCATTAAAGAGGTGATATTGTTTTGGATGATATTTTTGCTTTATTTGCAGTTAAAAATAATTGAACTCACCTCTGGAGATGTTTCCTTAGGAGATAATGGAAAAGATGCACAAATCCACATGCTCAGGGTTGTGAATTCTAGCAGTTTCCAATGGCAAAAATTGGAAACAATTCAATTGCCCATCAACAGAAAATTGGTCACATAAATTGTGGAACATCCCTATTCTATGTTCAAATTATTTTTCTGCATCGATGCATTTGAACAATTAGAAACACTCAGTATTATCAGTGGCTGGGCCAGGGTACCACTTGTTGATGGAACTAGAGGTGCCAGAAGATGTGTAAGATGGGATCTCCACCCTCAACCTGGGCATTTTTGCTACTCTCCCAGTCCCTGCTTCCCCAACACATTTAAGAATATGGGATGTAGCCAGGGGCAGTGGTTCACGCCTGTAATCCCAGCACTTTGGGAGGCTCAGGGGGGCAGATCACTTGAGGTCAGGAGTTCAAGACCAGCCTGGCCAACATGGTGAAATCCCGTATCTATTAAAAATACAAGACTTAGGGGGAGAGATCCAAGATGGCCGATTAGCAACAGCTCAGGAATGTAGCTCCCAGTGAAAGCGCAGAGAATGAGTGGACGCCGCACTTTCCGACAAATTTTTGTTGCTCACAGACCGGGAGATTCCCGGCAGAGGAGCCACACGGGTTGCCAGTGCGACTCTTTTGGCCGGCGCGGCTGTTTTGTCAGTGCCTCAGCGCGGCGCTTCTTGGTGCGGAGTATACGGAACGGACGGGCTCGGCTGGTCCCATCCCCACAAGGAAAACAGCAATTGGAAGTGCTGAGGACTGAGAGTTTCACAGCAAGCACAGAGAACCCGGGAAGGTCCGGCTCTGTGGGGAACGGGCATCTGCCAAAGGAAAACTAAGAAACAGAAAAAACTTCATCACCGGGCGGAGAGAGATCCAAGATGGCCACGTAGCAGCAGCTCAGGATCGTAGCTCCCAGTGAAAGTGCGGAGAGTGAGTGGATGCCACAATTGCAGATGAATTTTTGATGCCCACAAACTGGGAGATTCCCGGCGAAGGAGACACACGGATCGCCAGCGTGACTCTTTTGGCTGGCACGGCTGTTTTGCCGGTGCTCCGGCACGGTGCTTCTCAGTGCAGAGTATACGGGACTGGCTGCCCTTTTAGTTGGGCTCCGCTGGTCCCATTCCCACAAGGAGAAGAGCAATTGGAAGGGCTGAGGACTGAGAGCAAGCACAGCTGAACCCAGGAAGGCCCAGCTCTGTGGGGAAGGGGCGTCCGCTGAAGGAAAACTAAGAAACAGAAAAAACTTCACAACCAACAAGCCAGACGTCCACTCAGAGACCCAATCTGAAAGTCGGCAATTACAAAGACGACACGTGGATAAATCCACAAAAATGGGAAGAAACCAGCTGAGAAAAAAAAAGGCTGAGAACACCCGAAATCAGAATGCCTCTCCTCCTACAGGGGATCGCAGCTCCTCATCAGCAAGAGAACAAGGCCTGACGGAGGATGAGTGTGATGAACTCACAGAATCAGGCTTCAGAAGGTGGATAATAAGAAACTTCTGTGAGCTAAAAGAACATGTTCTAATCCAAGGCAAAGAAACTAAGAACCTTGAAAGAAGATTTAATGAAATGCTACCAAGAATGGACAACTTAAGAGAAGAATATAAGTGAATTGATGGAGCTGAAAAAAACAACACGAGAACTTCATGAAGCATGCACAAGTTTCAACAGCCGAATTGACCGAGCAGAAGAAAGGATATCAGAGGTCGAAGAGCAACTCAATGAAATAAAACAAGAAGGCAAGATGACAGGAAAAAGGGGAAAAAGGAATGAACAAAGTCTCCAAGAAATATGGGACTATGTGAAAAGACTTAATCAACGTTTGATAGGTGTACCTGAATGTGACGAAGAGAATGAATCCAGGCTGGAAAATACTCTTCAGGATATTATCCAGGAAAACTTCCCCAACCTAGCAAAGCAGGCCAATATTCAAGTCTAGGAAATACAGAGAACACCACAAAGATATTCCTCAAGAAGAGAAACCCCAAGACACATAATCGTCAGATTGACCAGGGTTGAAATGAAGGAGAAAATGCTAAGGGCAGCCAGAGAGAAGGGTTGGGTTACCCACAAAGGGAAGCCCATCAGACTCACAGCAGATCTCTCAGCAGAAGCCCTACAAGCCAGAAGAGAGTGGGGCCAACATTCAACATCCTTAAAGAAAAGAACTTTCAACCTAGAATTTCACATCCGGCCAAACTAAGCTTCATAAGTGAAGGAAAAATAAAATTTTTTGTGAACAAACAAGTACTCAGAGATTACATCACCACCAGGCCTGCTTTACAAGAGCTTCTGAAAGAAGCACTACACATGGACGGGAACAACCAGTATCAGCCATTCCAAAAACATACCAAAAGGTAAAGAGCATCACCATAATGAAGAATCTA
>PVKP010011316.1:0-45947 GCA_004027715.1 Plecturocebus donacophilus
TACACCCAAAGGATTATAAATTGATCTATTATAAAGACACATGCACACATATGTTCATTGTGGCACTGTTTAAAATAGCAAAGACTTGGAACCAACCCAAATGTCCATCAAAGATAGAGTGGATAAAGAAAATGTGGCACATATATACCATGGAATACTATGCAGCCATAAAAAAGGATGAGTTCATGTCCTTTGCAGGGACATGGATGAATCTGGAAACCATCATTCTCAGCAAACTGACACAAGAACAGAAAACCAAACACTGCATGTTCTCACCCATAAGTGGGTATTGAACAATGAGAACACATGGACACAGGGAGGGAAACATCACACACTGGGGTCTGTTGGGGGGTGGGGGACTAGGGGAGGGATAGCAGGGAATGGGGAGACTGGGGAGGGTTAACATTAGGAGAAATACCTAACGTAGGTGACAGGGGGATGGAGGCAGCAAACCACCATGGCTTGTGTATACCTATGTAACAATGTTACATAGGTATACAAGATCTGCACATGTATCCCATGACTTAAAGTAAAAGGAAAAAAAAAAAAAGAAAAATCCCAGTGTGGAGATATGTGAATTTAATAATATTAATGTAAAGTATACCAGGAAAAATAAAATTATTAGAATAATCAGTTGCCTTATTACATAAAGAATGAATAAATATAAAACATACCAGATATTAAAATCTTATAAATCTTCTATAATTTATATAGAGATACTGCTGGTATTAAATTGGATAATCATATGCCTAAGACCAGGTTTCACCTCTTGTCCCAGTATAATAATAATCCTTGTTACCCTCAAAAATGTCCTGTTTTGGATGATAAATTATATGGTCACCCTACAATTAATCATATGTATGTGTCTGTACTCCCTCCCAAATCCTACTTAAAAGGCAATAAATACATTTTAAAAATATTAGTTACAAGGTCCAAGAGAGGAGATGGATGGACGGATGGATGGATGGACAAATGGATGAATGGATGGATGGATGGACAAATGGATAGATGGACGGATGGATGGATGGATGGATGGATGGACAAATGGATGGATGGATGGATGGATACATAAGTAGGTAGACAGAAAGAGAAATAGATGAATGGATAGTAGATGGCTAGATATATGTAAAATAAGTAGACTGATCATTCGGCCAACAACTAACTGGGAAAAAAGAGAATCAAATAGTGAAATGTGTGCTGTGGTGAGAATTAAAGTTTGATATGATGACCAAGAGTGACTTTGGCTATTTCTCACTAAAAATTTTCTCTGAAAACATTAAATTTAATTTATATTTGAATGGCAAGAAGTAGCAAGTCCTTCAAAGAGTTGGAAGGAACACTTTCTATTAAGGGAAATTAATTAGTACAAAGCCCATAAGCTAAGATTAAATTTAGCTTATTTGAGAAACTTAAATACTTATGTAGCTGAAGCATAGTACCCATATAAGATGAAGTCTCATTTAGGATCTGTAAAATAGAGTAAGTTAGAGTAAGAAGGTAAGCTGGAGCAAGAAGTTTGGATTTTATTATAAATGAAATGTGAATCAGTTAAATAATTTTAAACAAAGTAATATCCACTGGGCGCGGTGGCTCACGCCTGTAATCCCAGCACTTTGGGAGTCCGAGACAGGTGGATCACAAGGTCAAGAGATCAAGACCATCCTGGCCAACATGGTGAAACCCTGTCTCTATTAAAAAAATACAAAAAAAATTAGCTGGGCATGGTGGCGCGTGCCTGTAGTCCCAGCTACTTGGGAGGTTGAGGCAGGAGAATTGTTTGAACCCGGGAGGCAGAGACTGCAGTGAGCCGAGGTCACGCCACTGCACTCCAGCCTGGGGCCTGGCAACAGAGCGAGACTCTGTCTCAAAAAAAAAAAAAAAAAAAGAAAAAAAAAGTAATATCCCATAAATATTTTTTAATAAGAAAGGTATGGACAATGAATTGTGGAGAGGCAAGAGTGGAAGCTGGCAGATGATTTATGAGGCTATTGCAGTGGTCTTGGCAAGAGAAAATAGTGTCTTAGGCAAGAATGACAGAAAGAAGGGTGGAGAGAATTGTTTGAATGAGGAAGAAAAATTTGACAGGGCTTGCAGAAGGCATAAGGCAAAAGACTGACAGATGTTGCTGTATGGAAATATAAATCTTATATATCAAATAGACCATAAACGAAGTTAACAGTTACAAAATAAATGAAGAAAAAATGTGTAATATGTATAACAAAGGATTAAAATAAAATATATTATGTATATTTAAAAATGTCAAAAATACGTTTTAAAAGCTATAAATGAATAAGAAAAAGACAACCCAATAGAAAAATGTGCAGTGATATAAACAGATAATTTACAGAACAAAATACAATGAAATAACAAATGCAAAGACATTCTACCCTGTTAATTAACAGACTTAAAAAATAATAAATTACTTTAATCTTTTTCACTAGAAAAATTAAAGATATAAAATTTAAAATATAATAAAAGAGAAATATATAAGTTTAAATATTTTGTATTGGTTGAAAGTACTAATGGGAATATAAATGATTATGGATATTTGGAGGGCAATTTGTCTACATCTATCGTTTTTTAATTGACTGTGAAATTCTGGTATTTATTCTAAAGATACACTTCCACTATTTATTAATTACTTTTATTATTTGTTATTTATTTTCAGACAGGCTGGAGTGCAGTGGCACGATCTCCCCCCACTACAATCTCCCAGCTTCAAGCAATTCTCCCACCTCAGCCTTCCGAATAGTTGGAACTACAGACATGCACACACACCATACCTGGCTAATTTTTGTATTTTTAATAGAGATGGGATTTCGCCATGTTGGCCAGGCGGGTCTCAAACTCCTGACCTCAAGTGATCCACCAGCCTCTGCCTTCCAAATTGTTGGGATTACAGGCGTGAGCCACCTCACCCAGGCTAGATATACACTTTCAAATGTGTATATGAAGGTATATACAAGAATGTTCATTGCAAGGGTATTTGTAATGGCAAAAAAAAAAGAAAAGAAAAAAAAAGAAAACCATCTATTTGCCCATTTTTAGTGACATTTGCCTCAAGAAATATAACGGAAATACTGTGAAGAATTTTTAAAGAGTAACATTGATATAGATGGACTTACTTGGAAATATCTCTATGACTTTTTGGAAGTAAAAAAACCAAGTCACAAAACAATATGAGGAGTTCGGTTTTATTTATATGGAGAGAATTAAAACTATATGTGAATGTAAATAATAGAGTAATATCTTCAATATCTGAAAATTTTAACAGTGGTTCCATAGTGGGGTAAAAAGTTAATTGATCTTACTTAGGGGAAGGCTGATGGATGAAGAAATGCTTTTGCTTTTTATGCTATACTCATCTTCGTTGTCTGAATGTTTACAACACATTTTTGTAATACTTAAGAAATTCTTTTAAAATATATTTAAAGATTTGTTCACTTGTTGAAATCTAAATATATTTGGATTGTTCGCTTTTTGAAATATATTTGGATTTCAACAAGTGAACAAATCTTTAAATATATTTTAAATGAAACTTAGAGTCTTGGCAATCATCAATAACTTAGTAAGAATGATGATGGCAGTCATCGAAAGGGCTTCACTCATAAACAGTTGTGAAACTTTTAGGGGGAATTTGAATTTAATAAATTTTTACTGAACAAAGCTCACAATCTGGTCAAATGGCATTTAAAACGTCTAAAGGAAGTGCTCCAAGGAGGGAGAGTCCAAAGACTTGGTGGGGTGGAAAGAAGAAGGCAAAGGCTTGAATCTGTAACCTCTTTTGAGTTTTTTTCACTTCCTTTATCCATGAAATGAAGTACTGGCCAAAGCAGCATTTCAAACTCTTTTTTTTTTTTTTTTGAGGGATTGGGGCAAGGAACAGAACATTTTTGTATTCCCCAAATGAAATCTTATGAAAATCTCACTATTTACAACTGATAAAAGCAGTACTTCTCTGGTTAAAAGAGGTCAAAAGCCAGAGCTCTACCAGCTCCGTTCCTTCGGCAACACTGCAGCCTTCCTCAGGATGTCCCAGGGAAACCAGAGGCCATGGAGAACACTCCTTAAAAACTTCCAGCCTGGATCATTTCTAAAGCCTTTTCCACTGTAAAATACATAATTCTCATTTACAGATGTAACTCATGAGAGTCAGCCTCAGTGAGGGTAGAGTATGGTTAGAATTCAACTGAGGAGAAGCAAAGAGGAGCAGCATTTATTACACTATTTACATGTGCTACACATTGTTTAAGCCGTTTTAATACCTTACTTTGTTTAATCCTCACAACTATCCAGTATTTTTAGCTCCATACAGGGAGGAAACAAGGAGATAAGGAGCTTTCCAGAGGTCACACAGTAAGTACTGAGCTGTAATTCTAACCGATTTGCCTAATTGGAAAGGTCACACTGGGTAGGCCTAGAGCATGGTGTCCTATTAGGGGAAAGGGGACACAACAATAGTACTTGTCGGGGCTGATGGGGAGGGTGGTGGGGGGACACCAGGTGAGGGTAGGTGGGAGGACTTCCAAAACCAGCTCCTCACACTTCCCAGCTTTGTCAGGGACTATATCTTCTAATGGTCTATTTGGGGAGCTAAGACTATCACATGTGGAACAAATTAAGGAAAGCATAGGCAGCATGTAATTAGCTGTTTAACCACATGGTATATTCTAGAATTTGAGGAGCTTTGAGATTTTTTTTTTTTTTTTCAGAAATGATTATAAATTTGCACTAGTCTTGTTCCATCCTCTCCAGATACCTGGTCGTGGTCAGTGCCTGTGGTCAAGACAACTTGATGCACATCCAGCACCCCTGAGCAAGATATGCTCAAACACATGTACACTACAATGTTCCCATAACATCTGCTTCCATAGCATCAGCAATTGACCTAAATGCCTGCCTTAATGGGCAAGGCTTTTCTGCATGCTAGATGTCCAGCATGCTTGCTGTCCCTACTTGTAATTTACCATTGCAGTTGTTATTTACATTATTTTCCAAGTATCCAATTCATAGTATAGCCAGACAAGAGCTGAGTCATCTTGGAAGAGAGTCCAAAAATCTTCCATGCACAGCAAGCTTTACAAAAAGATCATCCTTTATGGAATGCAAACAAAATGCCCTCCACCATTTATTAATGTTCCCAAGAGCTATGATTATGAATCTGGAGATTTTAATAACATTGCCAGGTTAACAGAGTATCTGCCACAAGTCACTCCAGATCATCCAGAAGTGCAATGTAAGCCTCTTGTTTTCACAGGTTCTTCTGTCATACCTAACTGAGAGCATTTTGTCTTTTGAGCTGGAAGGTTAGACAAGATTTACACTGAATGTAGCCACAGCAATCAATGACTGATGCTTAGACTAAGCCAGGATGTATATTTTTTAGAGTCATCACATTCTCCAGATTTAAGGACAATAAAATATTGGCATATTCCCAATTCAACCCATTTAATTCAACTGCTGCTTATATAAAAGGAAATGTAAAACAATTAACGAAGAAGGAATTCACCAACACTAATTCTATGACACTAAACAAAACAATCTTTTTTTTTTTTTTGAGACAGAGTTTCACTCTTCTTGCCCAGGCTGGAGTGCAATGGCGAGATTTTGGCTCACTGCAACATCCGCCTCCGAGGTAGCAGCGATTCTCCTGCCTCAGCCTCCCAAGTAGCCCTGGAATCACTTCTGAGTCTTTTTCAGAAGATAAAACACTTTTAAGTTACTGAGAGTATTCATCCTCAGAAGTGAAATTGAACAAGTCTTCTCAATATGAGCAAAATCAAACTGAGTAGATCCTGAAGGAGAGAAGGGAGATGTTGTTTTGGGTCTATGAGTGGACAAATATCAGACCAGACCAACCCAGCAAACCCGGGGCCTATTAATGTGCTGTACAGGAAAGAGCCAAGCAAGTTTAGTGTTGGTGGGGTGGTATTGAACTCCCTCTAAGGAGGCTTTTGGCCTAGGCAGGGTCTAGAGCAACCTAAACGACAGAACCATCACAGCTATGACACATACCAATTGTCTTGAGAGCAGTCATCAACAGTGACATCCTGTGACAGCCAGAGGCAATGGGAACTGATAAGACTCATTTTCTCTCCTTGCTTGGATATGAAAGCCAGGCTCCTAACTCTCCTTTTGTCTCCAATCTTTGGACTAGTGTTCTTAGAGACCTGAAAGACACACACAAACACAAACACACACACACACACACACACACACACACACACACACACAAAACAGGTGAGACTAAAAAGATTATTTGAAATGAATAAAATAATGATGGCATTAATTTCATATCACATTTGTGAAGGAATTCACCTGAGACAGACAAAAAGAATAAAATTTAATGGACAGCAAGCAATTTTAGCTAAGATTTTGGTAAGAGTATCTCAAATATACACAGAATGTCCATACCTGGAGTTGTTTAAGACCCACAAGTGGCTTGCAGTCAAATGCACACATGATCTACTTGGGCCCAAGAGTTAGGCAATGACTATGGTCTTCTACTTCTAAGCAACTCAGTATAAGTTAGCTCTAGAGCTTGATTAAAAAAAGACTAGATGGCAAACTTTTCTTTGTCTATAGAAAAATGTAGGCTCATGAAAAATGTAATCAGTGCTTAGACACTTTGGGACACTGACATGGTCATAGAGCTTATCATTGTTTTAAGGACTGCCTGAAACACTTTTCTAAACACATAGAAGAATTATCAGAATGGCTGCCAGAAAAACTAAGACAGTGGATACTGAAAGCCAACTTAACAGAGCCAATCGGAATAAGGACCTCCCTTTTTCATCATTTGTCATCCAAAGAGATCTCCTTAGAGATGCCATGAGATTCAAGGAAGAAGAATGTAAAGAATGCATAAAAACCAAGAGCACTTGGGAATTTATGGAAATTATGGAAATGATGCATGTAAAGAAGATTGATAAGAACGAAGAAAGAAAGGCAAAGTACAATTATATAGTAAGAGAAGAAAGATAAAAAGAACCCAAAAGTTAACCCAAACATGGCATATGCTTTGAAAAGACTACTGATATTACACTAAGATTTTAGGGGAAATTCCTCAAAACAAAAGGATGGCCAAGAGATGTGAATGTGTTTCCATTAAAAGAAAATAATGAATGAGAACCTAAGAATAAGACCCTAAGTGTAGAGTTAACTTTCCTTTTACCTTTTAGGTACAAGGTCAGCTTCTATACAGCCCAGTGTTTACATTTACACTTATGTAATGTGTGAGGTGGCACACTGAGAAACCCATACAAGCAGTCACAGATTAATTTTGTTGATGTGTAATTCAGCAGCTCCACAGATGGCACATGGGAATTTTACACTGCTTATAGACTGGGCCAGCACCTCCATTCCATGAAAAGTAAAATCATTTACTTGCGAGGAGTTTGGGACCTCAAAGGGAAAATTGCAGATTGAAACTCCAAGTTCGAAAGGGTTCGTTGCTGGCAATTATAAAGTACTTCTATTATTGGCTATTTGGTGGTGGGGTGTCATTTTTCAAACCTGGATTTACTGATAACTATGGAGCACAAGGTTTATGTTCTGATTTCTCTGGGATTTGATCAGTGGTTTCCCAGTTTCGAAACAGAAGTAGGTTCTTTGCAAAACTATATTTGCATCAAGTTCTGATTTTGGAAATCAAAAACTCCCAGTGAGAACGTTATTATTGATCTAATTAATCATAATTTAAGAATTGCTTCCAGTAATAATATAGAATGAATCATTTAATTAATAGCCAGGGAAAAGAGCTTGTAGCATTTCACTCTATTCACTACTCCTCCACCCCTAATCCTATGAATTGATTTGGTTGTTAAATACAGTTGCGAAACATATTTGCGAGAACTAAACAAACTCAAACACATAAAGGACATGTTTAGCATCCGGTCAGGTATGAAAAAGTAACTCTTGTATTATAGAACAGAAGACAAAAAGAATAATTGTGAATTAATCCAAGTAAACAGGACATGCTGTCATATCAATTTAAAATCAAACACAAGGATCTGGCAATCTGAATCAGGAAAGAAAACAAGGAAAAGCTTCCCTCAGCCAGTACTCAAGAAGAATGCCAGCCCTGGTGGACATGTATCAAGAGAATTTAGTGGGGCCTCATTGTTGCACACATCTTCATTTCTCTTTCCCCCTTGTTAAGACTTTACTCTGTGACATTAGCAAAGATACATTCATTCATTCATTTAACAAATGTGTATTGATGTATACACTGAACCAGACTCCTGGCACACTGTACTCAATGCTTTTGTTGCCTGTAAACTAAAAATACCCTTGCTTGCCCCAATTTAGCAAAATATGTAGAAAGAATATTCAACAGTGAGACAAAAAGATATAGTTCTAGTTCATGTTCTATAACTTATTAAATATGTTACCAAAAACAAGTATGGCCAAATACAAGCTCTTATAAAATTATAAGCAATGATAAATATTGGACAAGTTGCTGTATGAGGGCTCTGTTGGTCTCTTAAATCCCAGACTGATAGAGGTCAAAAACAATTTTGTCATGGAAAGGGATGGTTGGTAATTCCATTTCCCCCTTTGCTTTACTGCCCACAAAATATCAGTGAACATTCAAAATAGGAAAGAATATCAGAATCCAGGATGTGTGCTACAATACACAGAGAGTAGTCAGAATATTCACAGGAGCATGTGTTCAATCTTCCTTATTTGCAAGCAAATTAATTTGAGACCCAGATTCCACAGACATGCATATCACATGAGCCTGCAAAGAGCCATGAATTGCCACCTCTCCCAGAGGAAACTAATCAGAGTATACGTTTTGTCTTCCCTGTACTATTTTCCTCCTTTCACTCAAAATAGACCCCACTCCCACCCAGAGCCTTAGGGATTAGCATATGACTCAGATTGGGCCAATTATAATACCTTACCCCGCTCCTTGGCAATAATGGGCACACAGTCCAAGCCAGGCCTGTTGTGTCACATAATCAGAAATCCATAAGATGGTAAGTCTGGAGCTGCTGGTGACCAAGTCCCTAGCATGTGGGGAAAGCTGGTCTGGAAGAATTAGGGCAACACTGCTTCTCTAGCAGATAACAGAAAGAGAATCCTGATGGAATGTAAACTCCTAGTTTTAGTCTTCTGACGAACTCTTAAGGGTCGTTGCTCACATATTCTTTCAGTTCTAATAAATCTCCTTTTTTAGGTAAGCTAATTTGGACTGGCTTCTGTCACCAGTGCAATGACTGATGCCTAGAAAAGGGAAGAAATACTCATCTTCTTTTTTTTTGTTTTTGCATTAATGCTTGCTGTAAGAATGCCTGAAACTGGGAATGTGGCCGGAATGGAGATTCAAGGCCACAATATCTAGCTCTGGTAGACAGAGGAAGAATGCAGATTTATTGAGAGGACAGTGATAGCATGAGAAGAATGAGCTTGGGGTCTTCTGGCCAAGATCTGAGAGGCCCCCAAAGCTATGCCATACTGACTTCAGAGCAACAAAGTATAGGAGGCATAACAGGATATTCATCCTGGCACTGCAACCAAGTGTTTTACTTTGAGCAATTCATATAACCTTTTCAGGGCTGGTTTTCATCTATAAAATAAGGGTCTCAGATTGCAAAGTGCTATACTTCTTGAAGCTCTCATGAAAATTTACTTTAAACTTAACAAAAAATAACTGAGTGGATAGGGAGAAATTTAGGTGAAAGTAGTTGATCGAGACTATATTTTAATAATAATGCCAATAATAACTAAAATATATCATAACTTTATGCAAGGCACTGTTTTAAATGTAGTATATTTGTTAACTCATTTAATCATCACTTTAAACCAAGAGATAGATATGTTTATTATTTCCATTTCAAAATTGAAGAAATCAAGGCACAGAGGAGTCTAATAACTTTCCCAACACTACCCAATTAGCATGTCAGACATAGGAAACTAACACATACAATCACTGTCCAAAACCCATGCTCTTAATAACTAAGCTACACATCTGCTATTAAGTGTACCCGTTTCTCTGCCTGGCACAAAGTAGAAATTCAATAAGGCTTATTAAATGTTAGCAGATGAATATGAAGTGACCTCTGTGAAGGCACTGATAACAACAAAGTGATGCATTTTTCAAAGTCATGGTGCTAGTGGTGAAGACACCTGTCCATGGGACATGATAGCCTCTGTTGGGATATTTTGCAGCCATACTCCCAAACACACACCCCTTTTTGTCCCACTCTGGATAGAGTTCTTGAAGCATTACGTGCAAGGGTTAAGTATATTTTGTTAAAGGTAGGACAATCCTTGAGTAATTTCCTTGGCAACTGGATTATACTAAATAGACTGGTTTTGACGAGTACTTCTACCTCATGCCAATGAGAAAGTTGTCAGAAATAAACTGTCAGAAACAAAGAAGAATAAAGAAGTAGAATATGTTCACCAAAAACACTTATTTGTTTCTTTGCCTTGTTTTAAATGAAGGCATTACTTTCTCTCATCGGGACATAAGAAAAATTTCCTTTCAATCATGACTTTCTTAGCCCCCAGAAAGTTGGCAGAAATGCCTTCTGTAATTAGCATCTATAATTTGAAAATGTCCATGTGATTAGGTTTATTGAAGGCTATGTATTAGGCAAATTAGAATTCAGATTAGAGCAAAATTTTGATAAATAACTTCTCTATCCCTTTAAGCAAGAATCAGATTTTCCTACATTCACTCTATTGTAAAGAATTATGTTGCTAGAGTCAAACTTGGTGGTTTAATAAAGCCACTCCCTCACTGGAATGCTGAGATCAAGTTTATTAATCCATACCAGCAGAGCTTATCTAAGCAATGGAAAAGACCATTGTAATTATTATCTACCATGTGGTTTTATAAAACAGCTGAAATTTAGCAATCTGCACTTTCATTGTCCAGTGGCTTCAATGATCTAAGGAAGAAAATGGCTTAAAGGTTAGTTTAGTCCTATATCATGACAAATGCCAGGGTTTGGAAAATTTGTATTATAAGGACTACCAGTAGCTCTCATGTGATCAGAACAATAGCTGTGGAAAAAAACTATTAGGTCATTGCATCTACCGATCCCCATGTCGGTTTTAGAGAAGCAATTAGAGCTTCACTTGCTCCAGTATTGCTTCTCTGTGTGCACAGAAAAAGCTTTAACTCCTTGTGGTGTAGCCAGGCTGCCTCTGGTGGAAGATAATGGAGTGCTGTTCATCCAGCCTCATCCACACAGGGGAAGCTGCCCAAGCTGAATCCTGGACCCAGCCCATGGGTGTGCTTGAATATGGATCTTACAGTTCTTAATCCGGAATGGTTTATTTTGCAGATCTTTTCCCCATGTGGAATTCAGCAGCCCCAAGAGCAAGACCTCATCAAGCCCTGAGAAGACACAAACACTTCACACAAGGGATGGTCTGTTGTGTTCATCTCACAGAAGAGCCCTGCCTGCTTGAAGAAGACATTCTCTAGTGGCACCAGGACACAGGTGCATGTCCTCACTTGCCACATGACTTTTGAAATATTTGCATAAGCTGTAAAACTGGAGTGGATGTAATGCTCTCTAAACAGAAATATAGCTTTTTTAAAATAAAGACTGTGCTAGAGATCTGAGGGAGCCTCAAACCTTCATTATTTGAAGATAATTCTAATGTCAAACAAAGGTTGGGCAAGCCAGAAAATGAGGGTTTGGAGTGACCAAAAGGATTTACTCTCAGTCCTGTCTAGAAAATTAGCTAATAAAAACTGAATTGAAAAGATGACTCCTTTCTCCTTCCCCTGACAGTTTTGACAGGTGAGACTGATTCAGAGATAATAGACTGGAAATAAATTTCTAACTTTGGGCCTCAAATTAGATGGGTTTAAGAGCAGTCTGCATTCCAATTCAAATATTATAGCAGAAACTTACAAGAGAGATTTGGGGGTTTTATTTTGAACTTGTTGACATCTTACTTTTTAATTTTTTAAATAATTATTCAAAAACTTTTATAGCCCAACATAGACTATAAACTTCTTGAGGGTTAGGATTGGCTCACATTTTCCTCTATCAGGGGAACACACAGTTTTGGAACAGTCCCCATAGCTACTACTGTAGCTGGTCTCTAAGGTAGTTCCCAAAGATCACTGCCTCCTGTTATACACACACTTGAATAGTCCTCTCCTACAATGTTCCAAGGTTGTTTTGTGCAAGCAACAGAATACAGAAGTGATGAGATGTCACTTCTGGGATTAGATTATAAGACTGTGGTTTCTGTTCAGGTTCTCTCTCTCTCTCACTCTCTCTCTCTCTCTCTCTCTCTCTGTTTTGTCACTCAGTCTGGGAGAGAGCAATGTGCCATGTTTGAGCAGCCTTATATAGAGGTTCTCATGTCAAGAAACTGCCAGCCTACCATCATCCAATGAGAAACTGAGGCCCACCATCAACTATGGGAGTGAGCTTAGAAGACTCTAACCTCAGTCAAGCCTTGACATGGCTGCAGCCCTAGCCAACAGTTGGACAGTATCCTCACCAGAGGCCCTGAGCTGGAACCACCCAGTTAAGCTGCTCCTGGGTTCCAAAATAAATGGATATGTTTTAGGGTAACTTTGTTACTCAGCAACAGACATAAATAGTTGATGAAGAGTCTATTAGGTTACCAGTTTTTCTCAGTGGCCCTTGATCTAAATATTTCTCTCTAGTTAACACCAGACCAGAACTGTCTTCCTTGCTTCCTGGGGAAGATGGCATGGCCTTTTCTAGTTTGATGACTTCTAATTTCAGTAGAGGCTGAGTCATGCTCACATAATTTGCTTTTGGTTTGTTCCCCTGATGCCTGAGCCACCTGAGATGCCCCCACTGCATGTCCATTTTTTCATGCATTCAACAAATACTTAGTGAGTGTCATTGTTCTAGGGGCTAGGGCTGCAGTGGTGAACAAAACTCATGGCCCTTGGATCTAGCATACTCTCCTGATAAGCTGTATTTCCTGAACTACAGTGCTGTCCTTTGGACCTCTTCTACCAGCTATCTGAGCTCTGAATCCTTATCTAAGCCCATATTTATGGAGACCCAGCACTAGTTGGCCTTTTCAAAGTAAGCCTGAAAGACATTCTTATCATTTACAACAACCCTTAACAATTACTGATAGTCATTTAACCCATAAGCAAGGCAACTGCATAACTCCATGGTCCTGGTTATAAAAACATGGATACATTCAGTAGAGGTAGGAATTTGCCACACTTGTCTTGCTTCTCTTTAATGTCAACCTTCCATGGCATTTAACAATGTTCTTCACACCATATAGTTTTTTTAATAAGTCACTTTTTATCAGTTGATAGACATTCTAATGTGACATTTCCCGCCCAACATCCAATAAATTATGCAAATCAATAATATATAACCAATTCACTTAAATCTGAACTATACATAATGTCTAAAATGCATATATAATCATGTTTCCATGCCTCAGATATTTTTGTCATGCACTTCACTCATCTTTATTCTAGCACAAACTCTAAGCTGGTGGAAAATCCATGTTTCCTAGGTCACTACAGCCAGAGAATAATTATATTGTCAAAACAATGATCACAAAACAGTATTTCCTGACTCAGCTTCTGTTTCTTCTAAAAAGTATGAGGCTTCTCAAGAACTTCTCCCTCTGTGTTTCACAAACTAGTGTTCTTGGTGACCCGTGGCTAGCGCTCCTGTTCTCCCATACCTTTCATAGGGTGGTATTTCCTCCTACCGAGGACATCAAAGGCAGCAGCCACCACCAGTGTCTAGCTGAGAGTGCAACACTTGCAGCCAAGGCCATCATCTACCGAAGCTTCTAGTCCACCTTCTGGCAAAGTTACTGAACCTGTTATATGTATGTACCAGGGATGAGTCTGAGAATTAAGGATTACTTTGAGGAGGAAGACACAGTGTCACCCCTTTTCTCTAGTACTGGTCAAACTCCTTCTTTTCCAGAATAAAATTTTACTCAGAAGACTCATGAACACAACATACTCCTTACCTCCTCTACAAATTTTTCAGACTTGTTTACATTTACCTAAAGGCTGGGTAAATTGGGTTTAGTCTTAAGCTAAGACACCTGATTTAAGGGTATCCTAGGAAAATCAGTCTGGGAGTCAGATTAACCTGTGAGACTATTTGTGAAAGGCTGGAAGACCTAAATTGGATACATTTTAATTAATTAATTCATCCCATGTTAATTTCTTGGCAAAAACCTGTTTCCTGCCTTCAACATTTTCATTTCAGTTTTTACATTTTCAATCAGAGCCAATGAGGTTTATCACCTTATACATTCAATAAGGTTAATTTTTAGAAAGCTTTTGAATTACAACATGATGACAAGTTCAGCCCATTATAAAGAGGAAAGAGGAAAATCTTTGGTGTAGAGACACTGGATTCTTTTTAGCTGCTAGGAAAAAAATTATTTGATTGGTGTTATGTTCAACTACGATTTTAAAACAACAAAAAGACTTCCTTTGCTGTGGTTCAGAAAGTAAGGGGGTTTTAACTAAGCAGGTAAGTTTTCAAACTCAAGCTGCAGTCACAGCTTTTTCTTTTTTTCTTTCACCCTGCTTATTCATTATTTGGTTGTGTGCTGTTTCTTCCCTTAAGGTTATATTTTATAAGACAAGTTTGTTTTTTATGAACATAAACTTTGAATTAAATATACTAGAAGATAAAATAAATACATTAAGATAATTAATTGAAGTATATAACCCAGAGCTATGAAAAAGAAGATTCTGGGAATAGAGCCAAAATAGAGGTGAACATAGTATTTCAACCAGACTAAGAAAATAAACACAAAAATCAGATATATATAATATATATAATCAGATATATATATATATATCTGATTTTTGTGTTTATTTTCTTAGTCTGGTTTATATATATATATATCTTAGATGTATTTATGTATGTGTTTATTTTCTTAGTCTGGTTGATATATATATATATCTTAGATATATATATATATATATGTATATATATATATATATATATCTGATTTTAGTCCAAATATCTTTGCTGTGTGTGTGTGTGTGTGTGTATATATATATATATATATCCTGGTCCTATGTTATGTGACATTTGGATAAGTTGACCAATTCTGCATTTTATTTTCCTTCCAATAGTTCATAAAAGGATCATCTGTAATCTCTACACCATATTGACAAGAAATCTGTCTTTGTCAAACTAGTCCTTACAGACTCAAAAGAGTTCCTGACTGATGAACATATACATTCATTTTAGATAAAGAAATAATATATTCAGAAGTATAGATACAGAAATAATAAATCTTGAAAAAGCAAGAATTTTTAAATGGATAGCATTTATGTTAATTTCAGGGTGGGGGGGAAGGGTAATTTTTTGTTTTCTTCTTTATACTTTTCATCATTACAGATATAATTTTCTGTAACAGATATTGCATTTAAGGGAAGTTTAAAAATAAAAAGGAGGAGGAAGGAAGAAGGAAGAAGATAACTGCCTGGGTTCCGTATGTGTATTTGTCCCTTTCCTTCGGTAGAACACTGTGCTAACTAGCTTACTTCACACTAATTTACTTAAGCCCTTCATCCACCCAATAAGGCTGTATGTTCTGTGTGAATATCTTGAATGGCACACACCTAGGGGCCAGGAATGACTATACAGACTGTTCTCTTGGTGTCATAAACAACCAGTGGTTACTGTCATTTCCATTAATAGCAGGTGACAGTTACCTGTAGAATATAGTAAGCAAAGTGTGGATTTAAGCCTCTTTAAAAAGTAAGGGTCAAAATACCGGAATGGACCATGGTAAAAGGAAAGCAATATTCAAAGGCAGCAAATACCTTCTCCAGAATGTGGAGTTTTTGATAGGCTTTTCTGTGAATAAATATTTATATATGACTTTACAAAACATTTCCATTTTTACATTATATTCCATCTTTGAACTATGGGTTCAGAATACAGTCCAATGGTTCACTAGTCTTATTTTTACGCCTCCAAACAAAAAGGAAAAAATTGAGCCATTGAATGCCTGTGAGAAGAGAAAAAAAAAAATCTATACAAATTTGCAATTAGGTGATTAACACAAGAGCCAATGGTAACAAGCAATGTGTTTTTAGTCCAAACATCTTTGCTACAAATTGCTGTTAAAATCTTCACCCTGCATTTTCTTTTTGTCTTTTGACTGTAGGGTGATGATATAAGGTAATTGCACAGTAACTACAGAATGTTGCATGTTATTTCATGCAAGCTATTTAGTAACTATGTCCGGTAACCACACAGAAAACTCTTTGAATTACAAGACAGGATAGCTTGCATTACCCAGCTGCATTCTCTCTGGTTAGCCTTGACCTATTGGTTCATTGCTAAAGCTCTCATTTGTCCCAGGTTTTGCTTCACCAGCTGCCAAAGGCTATACTGACTCTGGTCAAGTGCTCTGGCAGCTTGAGGCATCACCTCGTGTGAATGCTTTCTCTAGTCTCTCCATACGGGGACTAAGGGCTTGGCTGCAATTGCTACTTGGATCTGCTCAGTTCTGGTTAGCAACACTTGAAAGATTCTTCTTGTCCTGGAGTCTATGAAAAAAGTGAAAAGTATAATTGTTGATGACTCAGCCCACACTGAGGAATAAATTAAATAGAGCTTCCTTAACAGCTAATTTAAGCAAATATATGCAAACATATATTCACTGTAAGTAATTAACAGTCTGGAGTTATTCCCTTTTAACACTCCTAATTTTTCCTCCTGAGAGAATGGTGACTCAGTTAGCTATATGTAGCTAAGTATAATATACCCGCAGTGATCTTACTTGTGTCCTCTTTTCTCACCATCCTGGTTTGCATGTTATCTACAGATATTCCTCCATTTTTGTGTAGTTCCACTTTCTACTTAAGTACATGTCAGAGCTGTTAATTCATTTAGCAAGATTGGCATGCTAATTTGCAATGCATATTCAGTATTTTTTATGATAATTGCTCAAAATTCAACTTCAAAAGACACATAATGAATTGTATTTATAACTCTAGCTATTGCTGCTCCTAATTTGCTGTGGAATAGATACTGAAACATAGGGAGGCACACTCTCCCAAGTCTTCTGTAAAATACTTGCTTCTATAAAGATTCCCTTCTGGCACCCTGGCTTTTGACAGTATGAGAATGACTGACTTCTAGGCTAAATGCTACTATGGAGGAGAGACTAGATCATGTTGTGCAGAAATTGGATCACCTAATCCAGTGTTTTTTCCACCGGCAGCTATGGAGGCCTGTTGCTTGACTGTTTCATGGCCACTTATTTGTGGGCTACAACTGTTATGTCTAAAGGAAATCATGGTTCTCCCCCACTGGGATTTGCAGGTATGAGCAGTGACAGAAAGTGTAAGTGGAGCTCTTATATCACCATTAGAATTGGCCTATTTTATCTGTAAATTGCATCTAGAAGTTTTTCAGGTTAAAATATTTCACATCAGAGAGAAATATCAATGTAGTTTTTCCAGCCTCCAAAAAGTTTCAATTCTCCTTTTTTTCTTTTGTAATGGCTGATTGGTAGCAATATTCTTCCATGGGTCCTGAATTAAACCGATAGCCCAACATGCTTCTTTTACTCCATCGAATCTTCAGCACCAATTCTTCCCAAGAGGGGTTCTTTTCAGACCTTTGTCAATACTCCACCCTCCTCCAAAACAAACCTGAACCTAAAGAGTCTTCCTTGATTCTACTTACTGATCCCACATGCATTATCTATCAGGTAGCAAAATCCTGTAGTTTTAGAACCATAAAGGCAGGAAAGATATATTCAATTTTTAAAATACCTAGCATAAGTTATATATTTACCCATAAAACCACATGAGTTTCTTTGCTTTAGCTGATTTTTTTTTTTTTTTTTTTAGACTGAGTCTTGCTCTGTCACCCAGGCTTGAGTGCAGTGGTGCGATCTCGGCTCACTGCACTCTCCACCTCACGGGTTCAAGCGATTCTTGTGCCTCATCCACCCAAGTAGCTGGGATTACAGGTGTGTGCCACCAAGCCCAGCTAATTTTTGTAGTTTTAGTAGAGGTGGGGTTTCACTATGTTGGCCAGGCTGGTCTCAAATGCCTGACCTCAAGTGATCCACCTGCTTCAGCCTCCCAAAGTGCTGGGATTACGGGCATGAACCACCATGCCCGGCCTGAAATTCCTTTATATCAGTATGGTAACACTTAATGTCTAAGGATTATTAAAACATTCCAATGTCTTTTGATAGCATCAGAAGAATTCCTAAAACATAAATGTAGATCAGATTTAAATTGAAAATGTTAATCATGTGACTGATCCTGGATACGGGCATAGTAACAAAGATCTGATACGCAAAGCAGTAAAATATTTTAAAATTTCTGCTCCCTTGTTAAATTTGGTGCTTATCGTTACCACAACCACGACAGTGCTGTGACTTCTTTTTCTTTTAACATTTGATGATTATGAACTATTAGTTACAATCTAGATTTGTGTCATAATGGGAAAAATACTCAAGTGGACATGATTATCTTTGTTTAGTTAAATACAGTTTGCTTCATAAACCAAATCTTTTGGATCATGGAATCACAGTTGGTGTTAAGATTGGGAATAACCACCATAGCCTATCTACAAAAATAGCTCTTACCTCCATACCTTCTACTCCATTCCAACTGCAAATGCCCTAGTTTATTCCTTCCCTTCCTTTTACTTGGGCTGTTATAAAAGGCCTCTAACTAGGCTTCCATCATTTTCTCTCTCTTGATTACATTCATTGCTACTCAATTAATTAATCCTGCTCAAAACATTTTAATACATCTCTATTGACATCCTAAGTACAAAATTCCTTACCCTGGCACTTAAGCCCTCTGAAATAAAACTGCAACCTGTATCCTAAGCCTTAACTTTAATTACTGCTTAACAAAATGCCTGTGTCAATCAAGATGTACTAACTCCTAGTCTTTAATCATGGCAATTAGACATAAGGTTCTGAGTTGACTCCATGGGTTTAAATTCTGACTCTGCCACTAATTAGCTGTGTGACTTCAAGCACATTCTTTAACCTCTCTGAAACTTAATCTCATTGGCAAAATTGAGATAACTCAAAAAGTTAGCTGTTTAACATTACTATTAATATTATTTAAATTTTAATTTCAGTTTCTTGCCTCTCAAATTTGCTCGTTTTCTTTCTTTTGGCTGAACATTTGCCACTCCTTTTTAATCTCTCTAAAGCAGTGGTTTTCCAAGAGTTATCTCTGAAAAAGCAGTAACAGAATCACCTAGGAACTTGTTAGAAACATACATTTTGAGCCGCATTCCAGATATATTAAATAAAAAATGTTGTGTAGGGAGCCTAGTGATCTGTGTTTTAACAAGTCTTCCAGGTAATCCTGATGCACAATAAACTTTGAGAATCAAGACCAATCTCAAATGCTACCACCTAAAATTCTTTCTTTCTTTTTTTGAGATGGGTTTTTGCTCTGGCTGTCACCCAGGAGTATAGTAGTGCCATATCGGCTCACGGCAACCTCTGCCTCCAGGGTTCAAGAAATCCTCCTCTCAGCCTCCCAAGGAGCTGGGATCACAGGCATGTGCCAAAACACCCAGCTAATTTTTGTATTTTTAGTAAAGACAGGGTTTTGCCATGTTGGCCAGGCTGGTCTTGAACCCCTGGCCTCAAGTGATCTACCCACTTTGGCTTCCCAAAGTGCTGGGATTACAGCATAAGCCACTGCACCTGGCCTAAAGTTTTTTCTGTCCTTCCAAGGGCACCTAATCTCTTCCCCGACTAAAACTTTTAGAGCAGCACTTGGTACCACATGTTGGCATTTCCGCTTTGCCTTAACCATATGTGTATATTTACCTTATTCCTCCTTGACCTTTGCCAAATTGTTAACACTTTGCAAGGAGGAACTCTGCTTACTAATCTTCAACTAGGAAACAGGGCTTGACAAAGTTTCCTTCAAATATTTGTTTGACTATATTGGAATGAAAGAATTTGTGGTACTTACAGTACTAGGGACTAAATAACTAGAAACAGAAAACTTTCTTTTTACTATCATTTAAAAACTTCCATTCTGGAAAATTCAACAGCAAGATGGATATATGTATAACACTGAATATATGTATATACACACACATATATACTGAAGACTAAATAACTAGAAATAGAAAATATGCACACACATACATACACTAATGAGATCTTTATTTTTGATTAGTTGGATGCTTGATATTATCCATCTGATAGTTGGGTAGTAGTTGAGCACAGCTTTATTTTCAAGCAGTTGTAAGTTAGTGTGACTTGTAGTGATGGAAAAGGAATCCACTGTCATTGGGTTTCTTTTGATCTAGTGGTTTGGCAGTACTACTGACTTTGCTACTTTGCTTGAAGACAACCCTTAATTCTCCACAACTTTAATATATTAATATGCAGGCTGAACTCATAGATAATTGAAAGATGTCAACCTCTTCTAACTATATCTATCAGAAGATTGTTGATTTTTTTTTTGCCTTTGGCAGAGAGTCAGGTGCTTGCTGCCTTGTCAGAGGTAAGACAAAGGCTTATGAAACAAAATACAGTTAAAGTTAAAAGTGATTTAAAATTTCTCCTTTTAAACTTTTTTTATAACACTAGCATCTACTTATTTTATTTACTAAATATTTAAGAAAAAACAATAACCATGTTAATGAAAGAATGCTAAAAAAGACAGCTGCCTTGCAGGTAAGGTCCAATCAAATAAGGCTTCTAATAGGTATTTTCTCCCCTATTTCTAAGGCCCTCAGCTTTACAGATTACCTCCAGAAGGAACTAGAAAGAGACCTTTTGGAGAAATTCTAAGAAACTTCTAAAATGTTTTGGGAAAACTCTACTTGCTGTGGCTGGTTATGGAACAAGATGACAGCAGAGATTTCAGAGATACGCTGCACGAGTCACAGAATAAATAATCAGCACACGAAATTCTATTCATCTGCTAGTAAAGGCCAAATAAAAACAATTCCGGAACCCATACCTTTATGATAAGTAGATTCAGTTTAAAAAATCAAAAAAGGGAAGATAATTATAAAATAAAAAGGTGAGTTTTTTTTGGAAAAGGACTCTAGAAAAACTGCAAGCTCCAATAAGAAATACAGATTATAAGAGTGAACAGGGATGAACCTTGAAAACATTATGGTAAATGAAGTAAAATTATCCTGACACAAAAGAACAAATATTGCAGGATTCCATTTGTATGAGGTACCTAGAATTGGCAAATTCTTGCAGACAGAAAGTAGGATTGAGGTTACCAGGGGCCACAGAGAGAGGAGAATGGGAAGTTATTATTTAATGAGTACAGAGTTCCTGTTTTGGATGATGAAATACTTCTGAAAACAGATAGCACAGCCTTGTAAATATACTTAATAACATTTATTTATACACTTTCAAAAGGCTAAAAAAATAAGCTTTGTGTTATGTATATTTTACCACAATTTTTAAAATATAATGTAAACAAACAAATGAAAAAAAGCAAGTAGGGAGACCCTGTGATAGGAAGTCTGTCTGATACTAACATGTTATGAACTTACAAAAAAGATAAAAAAAAAAAGAATTTTCAGAAGAACTAAAAAAATAAGAAATAAATTGGATTCTCATCTGCAAGAGTTATATCATGTTACCCATAGAGAATAATAATAGAAGATTAAAAAAATTAAAAAACAGAAAGCCAGCTAGCAATTAGCGGTGATATTTTTGAAAAGGTAGGTGACCATAAGTAGGACTGATTCTAATAATATCCTCTCCGTTTATAATGTTTTCATAAAAGTTAATGTATTCTGTAGACCACCATCCTTACCTATGAAGAAGAAAAAAGTTAAGAAACCAGGCCATTTACTGATAAACAGTTGGCCAGAGAGGAAGACTAATTCTTTACTACAAAGTTTAAGGATACTGAATTGCAGCATAAAAGGTGAAATTGTATTTAAAGCTTCATGAAGAAAGGAAGGGCCGGGCAAGGTGGCTCACACCTGTAATCCCAGCACTTTGGAAGGGCAAGGCAGGTGGATCACCTGAGGTCAGGAGTTTGAGACCAGCCTGGTCAACATGATGAAACCCTGTCTCTACTAAAAATACAAAAATTACTCAGGTGTGGTGGTGGATGCCTGTAATCTCAGACGTTTGGGAGGCTGAAGAAGGAGAATTGCTTGAACCTGGGAGGCAGAGGTTGCAGTGAACTGAGATCAGACCATTGCATTCCAGCCTGGGCAACAGAGTGAGACACTCTCAAAAAAAAAAAAAAAAAAAAGAGAGAGAGAGAAAGGAAGAAGAAGACAAAATTAGAAAATCTGGCTCCATAAGGTAATGCCCAAAACTTGAGCTTCTGTGCTTTTGTGATTGAGAGATCTTTGGAAACATTTTAAACATTCGGCATCTAGCAGTCAAAAATGGTTAGTAAGTGTACCCCAGGATTACAGAAAATGATCTACATTTGTTAATAAACAACTATTTAAAAATACTTCTACCATATATATTAAAGCAGCATTTCTTCAAGATGTACCAACAGGATCTCTAGGGAACTAGTTAGAAAGGGACATTAGTGGGCCCCACCCCAGACCTGCTGAATCAGAAACTCTGAGAATGGGGCCAGCAATCTGTGCTTTTACAAACCAACCCACCAAGTAACTGATGCCAGCCAAAGTTTGAGAGCCATTGTTTAGGATGGAAATCAGCAGAGAAGTAGTAAGCCTAGCAGGTGGTTAACCAGACTGCACAGACCCAGGGGAGAACCACAGGCAGGCCTCTTGCTGGAGGGAGCTGCTCCTGAAGATAGGAACATTGCTGAAGCCCTCAAGGGAGGACTTTCTTCTCCTTTTCCAAGAGAATTTCTTACTTGCCTGGGGAACTACTGGTCTGCTGCTAGTGTTAGTAAACTAGGGTTTTAGAGAAATCTGGAAAATGATTCTGCTCTGGAGAGAGCATGAGGACTCCTCCTACTTTGAGAGCACCTGCTCCCCAGCCCCTTCCTCCACATTTCTCCATATTGGAGCATATTTGCAATTTATTATGTCAATTTCCTCAACTCTTTCAGAATGTATATTCATCTCACCACTACCAAGAAGACCTTTAAAATTAGGCCTACCTGATATAACTATCCAAATATTCTGAAATAAAGGATTTAGCTGGAGATTTCAGGAGCCCCCCTTAGATGTGTGAGTGTTCTTTTAATCTTTGTTCTTCTTTCTGTCATGGAGTATCTGGGAACAAGGTCCATATATAAGTTAGCACTAAAAGTGTCTGTTTATACTAAGGTTATGAAACTCCCTTAACCTCAATATGCTGTCAAATGTTATTGTTTTTTTTAAATCCATGAACATATATATATTTTTAAATCCATGAGCATATGTTTCTTTAATAAGATCATCCAGGTTAATGAATAAGAACATTTCCTTTTGCCAAATCTTATCATCTTTCTCTAACTAGACTGAGAGTCTAACTTAGTTCTACAACCTTAAGCCCACAATCTGCCCCTCAGCACTGATACCTGCCTGTTCCCTTTCCAGGTGTATAACCAGCATTCAGAGAGAACAAGATCCAGCACTTTTTCTTTGTCCAGGTCCTGTTTCCTAAACCATCATGTATCCTATTATTTCCCAACCTCTTGCAATGTGATCTTACCACTTCTCTGCAGCCTCATACCTGTTTTCAACCTGACACTGATGTCACTTTTCTTTCTATAATTTGCACTGGTCTTTTGAATTATGTCTACTTCTGGAAGTCCCTAGTAAAAACTGCACAGGATTCAGAAAACAGCCCATCAAGCTAGGATTTCCAACAGTCTCTTCAAAGAGAGCTGGGTAAATCGAACCATATTCAGAATTACACCACTAAAAAGTGGTTAATAGAGGTTTACCAAATAGTTTTGTTTTTCCTCCAAAACCAAAAACACACATATTCACTTTGTGCCCGTACTTGTTAATGCCTTAATGCTAAATGTAACTTACCAGCCACCTAGCCAAGAATCAGTGATTATGGGATTTATTCCTATTGGAATAGACAGTACACAACTCAAATTAGACCTTTTCTTTAAAAAAATGTCTTGGAGGATTGTTGAACCAATGAAATTTAGAAGGGAGGAAACATAATTTCTAAAACTTTGATAGAGACATTATAATAAGTCATGAAAATATGCATTGACTCTTAAAGGTTTCAAGGAAATAAGGTAGCCTAATAAAGATTAGCTGGTCAGCCAATGGGAAATTTAATATACTTTTTTCTCCCTCCTATTTTATTTTCACTTACTTTTATTACAATCTATGTTTGTGAAAGAACTAGAGGTTTGATTTGCAACAGGATGTTTCCATTACCTGAGGGTAGGAGCCAACTCTTTAGCTCCATATATCACTAAAATTGCCAAAGTTTGTGAGTAGTTCTGTTCAATTCAATAGTAACAACAACGACTGGATAATGCTAGGCAAACTGCAGTAACAAACAAACAAAAACCGAATTCATAGTGGCATAACATAATCAAATTTTATTCATATTCATACTAAGTCCAACACAATCCAGGAGCTCTACTGAAAAGTTCCCATTTGATAATGACTCAGGGATGCAAGTTCCTTGCATTCTGTAGCTACACCATTACCAATGTTCCCGCTGCAGAAGTAGAAAGAGATGCAAAAAATACACTGGCATTTAACTGCCCTGGCCCAGAAATGCCGCTTTCCCATATTTCATTGGCCAGAGCTAGTCACATGACGCTAACCTAACAGCAAGGTAGGCTGAGAAGTATAGAAAAGCACTAGAGTATCTGGTGAACCCTAAAAGCCTTTCCCACGAGTAGTGCTGACATACTGATTAAAGCTATATTCCAAGATCTGTGCTAATTAATTTATGTGCATTATCTAGGATCCTCAAAACAACCTTTCAAGATAAGTGTTAATAATTTCACTTTATAAATGAATAAACCAAGGCTCACAAAATTAACTAATTTACATGTATTATCTCTCATTCTCACAGAAAAATTTTATTATTATTATTATACTTTAAGTTCTGGGATACATGTGCAGAATGTGCTGGTTTGTTACATAGGTATACATGTGCCATGGTGGTTTGCTGCATGTCATCTATATTAGGTATTTCTTCTAATGTTATCCCTCCCCTAGCCCCTGATACTGATAGGTCCCAGTGTGTGATGTTTCCTTCCCTGTGTCCATGTGTTCTCATTGTTCAACTCCCACTTATGAGTGAGAACATGTGGTGTCTGGTTTTCTGTTCCTGTGTTAGTTTGCTGAGGATGATGGTTTCTAGCTTCATCTATGTCCCTGCATAGGACATGAATTCATCCTTTTTTTATGGCTGCATAGTATTCCATGGTGTATAAGTGTCACATTTTCTTTATCTAGTCTACCATTGATGGACGTTTGGGTTGGTTCCAAGTCTTTGCTATTGTGAATAGTGCTGCAATAAACATACATGTGCATATGTCTTTATAGTAGAATGATTTATAATCCTTTGAGTATATACCTAGTAATGGGATTGCGTGGTCAAATGGTATTTGTGGTTCTAGATCCTTGAGGAATCACTACGCTGTCTTCCACAATGGTTGAACTAATTTACACTCCCAATAGTATAAAAGCATTCCTATTTCTCCATATTCTCTCCAGCATCTGTTGTTTCCTGACTTTTTAATGACTGCCATTATAAACGACATGAGATGGTATCTCATTGTGATTTTGATTTTCTCTAATGACCAATGATGATGAGCTTTTTTCATATGTTTGTTGGCCTCATAAATGACTGCTTTTGAGAAGTGTCTGTTCATATCCTTCACCCACTTTTTGATGGGTTTTTTTTTTTGTAAATTTATTTTAAGATTCCTGTAGATTCTAGATATTAGCCCTTTGTCAGATGGAGAGATTGCAAAATTTTTCTCCCATTCTGTAGGTTGCCTGTTCACTCTAATGATAGTATCTTTTGCAGTACAGAAGCTCTTTAGTTTAATTAGATTCTATTTTGGGTTTTGTTGCCATTCCTTTTGGTGTTTTAGTCATAAAGTCTTTGCTCATACCTATGTCCTAAATGGTATTGCCTAGGTTTTCTTCTAGGGTTTTTTTGGTTTTAGGTCTTATGTTTAAGTCTTTAATCCATCAGGAGTTAATTTCTTTTTTTGGAGTTAATTTTTGTATAAGGTGTAAGGAAGGGGTCCAGTTTCAGTTTTCTGCATATGGCTAGCTAGTTTTCCCAACACATTGTATTAAATAGGGAATCCTTTCCCCATTCCTTGTTTTTGTCAGGTTTGTCAAAGATCAGATGGTTGTAGATGTGTGGCATTATTTCTGAGGTCTCTGTTCTGTTCCATTGGTCTATATATCTGTTTTGGTACCAGTACCATGCTGTTTTGGATACTGTAGACTTGTAGTATAGTTTGAAGTTAGGTGGCGTGATGCCTCCAGCTTTGTTCTTTTTGCTTAGGATTGTTTTGGCTATATGGGCTCTTTTTTTCCATATTAAATTTAAAGTAGCTTTTCTAATTCCCCACAGAAACTTTTAAAGTTTTCTATTAACTTCAGTTCACAATTGAACCTCATAAACATACTTTTCCAAAAGTCAAAGGACAAAAGTAGGACTTGAACCCTGGAAAGACCCTATCTTTTTACTTTTCCATATGCTGTGTACCGAGTATACTGCTAGGCTCTGGGGATACCACAAACAAAAGGAAACATGGGGAGGGGGAAAGAGAGAGGCCTCATTTCTGCTAAATGACATCAGATACTGCCATCAGCATCATACACTCGTGCCTCAAGGGAATGTTCACACTTGGACCAGGGATATAAAAAACATTATTTCCAAAGTCAAAAAGCCCAGGCAATCAGAGTTAGGTTTTCTATAAAGTGAATAGAGTTTTAGGTTCAGAATCCACAGGCACCTTCCAACGTCCTAAAAGGGACCCAAGCAGTGTGTTCAAATGGTGTTTCTGTAACATATGCAAAAAATAAGATCTTTTAAAACAGGAAACAGTTAAGACCACTGCCTCTTTCCATGTCTATGTCCAACCTTTCAGGTTGTTGGTGGTAAACTGCTTGTGGGCATTTTTAAGATCCAGCTGAGAGGAAATCAAATAGAATGTACATTTAATTTGGCTTTCACAAGATAAATTCATGACTCACAGTCATTTACTTGTATAAATAAGCTACTGCTAGGCAAACTGGTTTAAGGGATAGCTTTCAGGAATATCCCTAGTATTGTCTCACCTGCCATCATAACATGTATGTGCAGAGCTGGAAGGTGTATTGTGATATGAACACGTTCCTATGGCACCCAGCAACAGAAGAACATGGCTGAAGCTGGAAGTGGAGACAGTCAGAAGCTAGTATAGGGAAAATTCTCCCAATCACCAGACATGTAAAACTGAGTAGAGAATGCAGTTTTCATAAATGTGTAGTCAAAGTAGTTCTTTTTCTGTCAGTATATGCTCAACAATGCAGCATTTACAATTGTAAATCACCATAATTTTATACTTTCAATGGCACTTTCTTGAAATAAAATTGATTTCAATTTCTGTATTTGGAGGAGTACTATAGAGAACACATATGCAAACTCATGTGTGAATGAAACTTCCACAGGTTCTCCAAATTTGACAAAAATCCATAATTTTACACAATCAATCATGGGTTGTAGAAATAAAATAAACCTTTTGTAAACAATTATCAATAAGAAAACAAATTTCTATCAACTATGCTGGAGAAAAGATTAGTTTATTCTATTCTCTTTTTAGAAAATGATATAAAATTTAAAAATTGTTGACATGTAAAGAAGTAATCAAAGAGCTTACATCAAAAAATACTGGGAAAAGAACAGTTTAATTTCAGAAAGTTAATTTAATTTGCAGTATCTGTCAGCTCTTTTAAATTTGTGTGTGTGATTTCGTTTTCTACGTTATGTATCACTGTCATACCTACTTTGTGTTCTTTTTCTTAAAGAGTACTCTCCCACCCCCAATTACGTAAGGTTCAGGTCCCCCTAAACCAGGATTCACTCTGTGCTACCACACATTGGCAGGTAAAATGCCCATCTCACTGACCTAGCAGAATTTATTTTTATTTTTACTTTTAAGTTCTGGGGAACATGTACAGGATGTGCAGGTTTGTTACACAGAAGGGGTGTAAAATTTGAAAACCATGAAAAAATAAAACAATAAAGGATCTAGATGCCAAAAGTGTGATAAGTTAACATGTTGACTACTTCAAAGCAAAATAAGTCTTTGATGTTTTAAATATTCATAGCAGGATATAAGTATTTAATCTGCAAAGACGTGGATTTGAAAATTCAGCTGCCAAATGTAAAGAACAGTGTCTTAGATTATTATTAATAATAGCACCATGCAGATTATATTTATCAATAATGAATACTATTCAACTTTAAGGGACACCTATGACTCAGTTAGGCCAGGCAACAAAGATGCTTGGATGAAAGTGGAGTTTATAAAATAAAGAAACGGGATCTTCTGATCCACTGTACATAAAATGAAACAATCTAAAGTCTCTAGGGAGAATTAGAGTTTCTGTCTGGCACACGGTGAAGTCGCCTACTTGTTGGTAGATATAGGATCCATTTAATCACCAAGATATAAAAGGAAATTTGATAGTGCCAGGAAAAAAAATACAATGCTAATAATTTGAAGTTTAATAAATAATGTTAATGCTTATGCTTGATAAATGCCTGATGGACTTTTCTTTTAAAAAATTTGCTACCATAGTCAACATTTTCAAAAATTCTACTTGGAAAACAGAAATAGCATTTCTCATGCTGAATGTTTTTAATAGCACAAAGAGGAAAATGAGACTAAAATAAGAAATTTTCTTTATCCGTTTTTATCAGGCTATCTAAAACACATTACAGAGTTTAATTCGGTAGCCCTTACATTACATTCCATATAATTTTGAAATATACCACTGTTCTTGAGCTGAGTAGCCTGTGGCCCAGAGAGATGAATCAATTTGTTGAAGGTAAGTAGTAAACACAGTACAAAAATAAAGGTTGGAAGGAGGGGATGAGAAGCTAGAATCCTGAGCACAAATCCTGAGGCTGATCCACTCCAGTAAGTTTCTTAAAATAAATTATTTTGTTTCTCCTTAGGAAGATACTAAGGCCCTGTTTTCAATAAACTAGGATAGCTCCAGAAACAATTTAGTGGTCAATCTGAGAGTTATTTAGAAAGATCTAATTATATTCCAATGGCTCTAAATATATAGTGAACTGTGGATAATTTTGAAGAATTTAATTCACAGAGAAAGTGCAGAACCACAAATCAATAGAAAATGTGTTATGGTAGAAAAATCCTTCTCATATAAGAATAGTTCTGTTTATACTTTGTATCTCCTCTAAATTCTATTTCACTAAAATTCTGAGAACCCATCCCCCCAAAAAAGAAAAAATCAAAAACTAGATGGATAAAATCCAGAATCTTTTTTTTTTAATCTGGAAAGGATTTTAAAGATCATCTCTTTAGCCTTCTGACTTGTCTGAAATAGTCATTTAGATAGAGGCAGAATTAGGACCAGAAACCAAATCTCTGAAATAGTTATTTAGATAGAGGCAGAATTAGGACCAGAAACCAAATCTCTCCACTTCTACTACCACAAGACTGTCATAAATCACACTGCCTCTTCCCAAACCTTTTTCCACTCCCAAAAAAAGATTTTAAAAAAAAGTCTTACAGTGGATGATCACATTAAAAAAATCTGAGGGTATATGAGAATTCCTAAGTTTAGATTTTTAAGAAAATTTTTTATCAATATAAAACTAATATTCCCAAGAGACAGACATTGGAAACACTATTTGGCTTTAAGGTTAGGAGTGGTGATAGCAAAGGAGCAAAAGAGAAAAGTAAAGGAAGGGAGAAACTGCAGAACTATACACTCAGTAACCCTATTGTGAGCCATATGCTGGATGCTGAGGAAAAGGAAATGAAAAGCTTTGAATGCAGTTGTCCTACTTCCTGCTATTTCCACTTGAACCAAACTATTTTTCCATCAGGATCCAACATGTGTGCAGTGACACATGGAAACAGGGTGAGCTCATGAACACAGGAGAATAGTCTCCAGCATTCCCAGCACAGCACCCTGGAAGCACATGGCCACTCCCAACCTCCACTTCAATGGATGGTAAACGTGGAAGACCTACTGATGGAAAAACCCACTCTGGAGCAGAAAAGGAAAGCCAAAAAATAGCCTGGGCACCTGGCTGGCATTTATGAATAATGCCAGAAGACAAAAAACATTAGATCTAAAACCATCTTAGTTGGAAAAGACTTTTATTCATTCAAATCATGGCAAGAAACTCCTTCAGCAACACAGGAGATAGTGGTACCAAAAATGGATAACCATGTAAACTATGCAAACTTCGAAAAGTGCACTGCTCTGTCAAAGTTCATTAAGCAGGTCTTAATATTTAACAAAAGAAAATCTCCCATCTGAACACAGGGCATGACAAAGCTCATTTTGCACAATGGAAAGAAAGCTTCTTTTCTTGTTTCATGTTTGTATGTTTCTGACACTGAAGTATTAACATTTTAAATTGAATCTTTAAATGATTTTTCTGATGTCAAAAACATTATTGGGAAGGCCAAGCTCGCTAGATGACCTTAAGTGAGGTGGTTACAGCATTGTTGCTGGTAATCTGGCTTTGTGATATACCCTTCTTCTCCTAGGTATTAAGTCTGGTTTGAATTAAAGTCTGCAGCATACTCACAGCTGTGAAAGTAACTGAAGGGACTTGCTTTCATCTGATGGCCAAAAGACTTTCTTGTAACACACAGTTTGTACGTTTAATTACTTACTTGTTGGGCATTTATTGACCCTCTACACACCTGATGCCAAGCACTGTGCTCAGTATAGATATAAATCCTGACCTAGTTTCAAGCCTTATTTCTGCTGAGTAATTACATTTCAGTGGAGCATGATATTTAACCCCTCTGAGCTTGTTTCCTTAGGTTTGTTGTAAAAACTGAATGAGATAATAGATGTAAAATACTCAATACATTATGGTTTTAAGATGACAGTTTCTGCCTTTGAATAGTTCAATTTGAAAATGAGATGTACATGAATAACCAAAATGTAATATGTTATTTGCTACAGCAGAAGGTGTATACTAAGACAGTACAGAGAAAGGAGTGGCTAATTTTGTCTAGAATGGGGCTGGGAGGTCATCAACGAAATGTCAAAAGAAGGTAACTTTGGCAGATGAGTAAACAGTGGCAGAGGGAGACATTTAGAAAAGTTAAGATTAAATCTACCTGGTCTCCTTGTAGCAGCAGAAAAGTTCACCCCCTCAGGCCACTGATGCTCCCATTCTCGGAAGCTGAAAGTTGCGCAGGACATTTCTAGCTTTGCCCCCACACTACCTGGCCCTGATGGCATTTCCAAAAAGTATTCCAATGAGGGAACTGATCCTTCCAAGGAAGCAATTTAGGAAAAAAAATAGGATAAAATCAGCAGATGAGTCATAGAGGAACTGAGGAAGGGGGTGGGGAAGGTACTATTGGATAAATCTAGAGTTAAAAAATAACATAGTTAAGATCATACAATACACTCAGGGTACTTAGGACTTAGTATGCCTTCTACTAGTTTTCTATTAGAAAAAACTACTGGTAAAAAAACTATTCACTAAAATGTTAGAGTGTCTGTTTCTTCTAACATGTAAGGAAAGTATTCCACAGTGACAGACAAAGCAAAAAGTATATCACTAATGAAGCAGTGAACTAGTATGGAGATGGCAAATAGAAGAAGCCACTGACCCCTCCCTTCACTTTCCTCACCCTAGGCAGACATTATAAATCAATGATGGCATGCTGTCCTTTTGAAACTGGATGCAACCTCTGAATCTTGGCCTTTACTGTCATCCCTGAACTAGTAGTCCTATAAAGAATATGCTGAAAACACAGTGAACAACATGATATTGTGCCCACAGAAAGATCAACATTGCAGTCTCATTAGTCTGATTAAAAGAATCATGCAAACTCTCAAAGTTCAACTTGATGATGTTGCAGTCAAGCTGTTAAAAAAAAGAGAAAAAAGTTCAACTTGATTCTAGATATTTACTGTGAAATGAGGCTGAGACATAGTGTTGAATATTATGGATTGGTTTACTCAACATTCATGCCAACTCTCTTCTAGCATACAGAAGCTGGAAAAAAAACATCTCTTGATCCTTTTAAATTCAGGTTTGAGATTTAAATTCAGAAGGACTTGCATGAAGAAAAAGGTAGCGTTCAATATACATATTCCTAGAAAGGTCTGTGCTGGAGACAGCATTGTCTCATGGTCAGCCGCAGTAACCCAGGCTTCCTGATCCAGGGACTCCTGGCTCTGGTGGAGAAGGTGGCAGCAGCTCACCTGGATGCTCGGTTCTCTAACAATGTTTGAGAGTCATTCCTGGAAGCTTAACCTAGACCCTGTGTCTTCAGCTCCCTCTGTCACAATGATTTCATAAATCTCTTCATAGCCAAATATCTCCCAGCTTAAACAGGCCAGACTCTTGTCTAAAACTGAACTCTGGCTTATAACAAACATGAAAAACTACCTTAAACCATATTCAGTGGAAAGAATAATTTGGCAAAAATAGTTCTAATGTCATGAATGTTTTAGGTAAAGCTCATATTATTGTAGCTTCAGCTGTTAACTCCCTATGAAAATAAATACAAAATCTATATACCTCCAAATTCTCACATTACCTGCTCCCTTCCATATCTCAAACTACTTCTTGAACTTCTACACTTGGGTTTTCTGTCATCACCAAGATGACATATATCAATAATTTTTTAATCTTCCCTTTCATTATCATAGTCATCTGGGCTCAAAACTTCAGCATAGTCTCACTTCTCTTTGTCCTTTACCAAGCCCTAACAATTATTTCTTTGCATAATCTCTCTTTCCCACTGTCACTATCATCAATCTAGTTCAGGCTTTTCTCAACTGGCTTGTTCTAGTGTAATATTCTCCTGTCTGATTTCCCTTGTTTCCAGTATCTCCTAATCGCTTTGACCCATAAATTTTTCCTAGCTATGGCACCCAAATTAGCACTTCTAAAAATCATTCTCATTTTGACACTTCCTGCTCAAATATTTTGAGACTTCCTATACCCCAAATATAAAATTCAAACCATTTAACTTGGCTCTCAAGGCTTCCACGATCTGACTGTCAACTATCTAACCAAAATTACTTCCCACTACTTCTCTTCTTAAGCACTACAGCCAAACTGGCCTCTTCACATTCTCATCTTATCGAAATACTATTGTGAAGAACTGTGTCTTGTACACCATTTTTCCTTCCTTCAGTGTCCCTTACTCTCTTCTCTGCATTTCATGTAATAAGAATAGAAAATCATAAACCTCCTCCATTACAAGGCAAAAAGGGGAGTGAAGACTCCAGAGCTATCTGAATGACAAATAGAAAAGAATTTACTAAGTTAGGAAAATAATGTTTTAGATTATTTTATCGTTTTAGTCAACTGACTATCAGACATATGTTTTACTTGGATTCTGAGACAGTTGCAACTTCTTGTTAGTCTTATGGTTCTCCAGGTGGAAAGGAAAATACTATTCAAATGGACTAAAATCATTAAATTATTTACATTGGATGATAGATAGTACCACTGGCTTATATAACTTTTTTGGTGAATATAATTGTGGATAAAGCCAGGTAAGAATTTGGTTAATTTCAGCCAACTGAGACATCCATGCAGATGACCAGGTAGCTGAAACTCTCTATCACCACCATATATATTTTTTTCTGTGACAATTTTAGTATCTGCATCAGAAATGCATTGCTCATTTTACCTATCTCATCAAAGGGCTTCAATTCTACTTCATAAACAATGGACTGGTTTTTATTTTTTTATTTTTTTCATTCTTTCTCCTGTCCTGCAATGTGCTTGCACCAGCAGGTAAAAGGATTCTCTTCCAGGTATGCAGCATCCTGACACACATCACCTCTCCCCTGCCACTGCTCTGCCACTGTACTTTTCCAGTTGAGGGCTCTGAAACAGTAGACCAAGTGCTGCATCTGAATTCATGCTTGCTGATTATGGTCTCAGGCTTATTTTGTTCATCTTGTTTGCTACGTCCATATCACACAAGGGATGAATGTTTAAGGCTTCAGTGTTATTTTTGGCTTTCCTGCCAATTTTCACTTGTCAAAACCTGAGAAGCTCCCATAATCTTTTCATGTCAACCAGGTCTTCCACAGAGAGTTAGTCTGGATGTTTCTCTTCATATCTCCCATGTCCAGTTCATAGAACTCTAGACGAGGCAAATATATTCTTCCCCTTTCTAATAAGATGTATGCCACCGGTAGCCTAAAATTCAGACAACCATGATTCAGAGAATTCCCATTGTTGGTTTCCATCTTGGTAACCTTTCAAATACTTACTGCTCATCTAAAGTCACAGAATTTAATTGGAAAAGGGGAATAGCAATGCTTCAAGTCTGTCTGCAATTTTTTCCCCCACAGAACATACTGCCCAAATATTATTCAGAATTCCTTCCTTTCCCAACAAATAGGCTCAACAAGTTTTATTTAGGCTTTCTAAGCCAAGTGTTGTGCTGGGGAAAGACAGGCAATAGGCCACACCAAATCTGCATCTCACGTGCAAAGACACATCTAGGCTCAAAATAAAGGGAGGAGGAAGATTTACCAAGCAAATGGAGAGTAAAAAAAAAAAAAGTCAGAGTTGCAATCCTAGTCTCTGATAAAAGAGAGACTATGAGCCACATATAGGCATTCACAATCCCCATTTCTTACTCAAAAGGCTAATATTCACTCAGTACTTGAAGCCTTCTGTGATGAATCATGATGCTTTCCCGATTGGCGTTCTACTATGCCCCATTATTCCTTTTCTTTCTTGTCTAAATCACATTCTCCTCTTTTTTGTGTGTTTTTCAGACAGGGTCTCACTCTGTCACCCAGGCTGGAGTACAGTAGCATGATCACAGCTCATGGCAGCCTTGATCTCCAGGGCTCAAGCTCTCCTCCCACTTCAGCCTCCTGAGAGTAGCTGGGACTACAGGTGGTGTGCCACCAAGCCTGGCTAATTTTTTATTTTTATTTCTAGTAGAAACGGGGGTCTCACCATGTTGCTCAGGCTGGTTTCAAACTTCTGGGTCTTAAGTGATCCTCCTGCCTCAGCCTCCCAAAGTCTGGGATTACAGGTGTGAGCCACCATGCCTGGCCCTTTTACTCTCCTTTCTCATGAGCCAGATGTTAATTACTCTTGGAGGATTCATTATTATCTTCGGCAGTGCACGTGCTACTTCTTTTCCAGGAAGTCTAGACTGTCACGTGCTTTTCAGTGTCACATTCCTCTACTTTCTATTCTCCTGACTCAACTGTCAGTTCTCTGTCACCATGCTGGAATCCTGTATTTCCTGGTTTTCTTAATTTTCTACAAGAACTTCAATCTCTGATATCCTTTCTTCCACTTGATCAATTCAGCTATTGAAACTTGTGTATGTTTGTGAAGTTCTTGTGCTGTGTTTTTCAGCTCCATTAAGTCATTTACGTTCTTCTCTAAGCTGTTTATTCTAGTTAGCATTTTGTCTAACCTTTTTTCAAGGTTCCTATTTTTTTTGGATTGGGTTAGAACATCCTCCTTTAGCTCAGAGAAATTTGTTATTACCCACCTTCTGAAGCCTGTGTCTGTCAATTTGTCAAACTTATTCTCCATCCAGTTTTGTTCACTTGCCGGTGAAGAGTTATGATCCCTTGGAGGACAAGAAGCATTCTGGTTTTTCGTGATTTCAGCCTTTTTGTGCTGGTTTCTTCCCATCTTGGTGAATTTATCTACCTTTGGTCTTTGAAGATGGTGACTTTCAGATGGGGTCTCTGAGTGGACCTCCCTTTCTGTTGATGTTGAAGCTATTTCTTTCTGTTTTTTAGTTTTCCTTCTAACAGCCAGGCCCCTCTGCTGCAGGACTGCTGGAGGTCCACTCCAGACCCTGCTTGCCTGGGAATCACCTGCGGGGGCTGCATAACAGCAAGGATTGCTGCCTGTTCCTTCCCCTGGTAGCTTCGTACCAGAAAGTTACCTGCCAGATGTCAGCCAGAGCTCTCCTGTATGACATGTCTCTTAGGATATACGGGGTTCAGGGAGCCACTTGAGGAGGCAGTCTGTCCCTTATAAGAGCTCAAGTGCTGTGCTGGGAGCTCCGTTGGTCCCTTCAGAGCTGCTGGGCAGGGATACTTAAGTCTGCTGAAGTAGAACTTATTGATTAAGTGAAAGAAAGAATATCAGAGACTGAAGATCAACTCAATGAAATAAAATGAGAAGGCAAGACTAGAGAAAAAAAGAGTGAAAAGAAATGAACAAAGCCTCCAAGAAATATGGGATTATGTGAAAAGACCAAATCTACCTTTGATCGGTGTACCTGAATGTGACGGGGAGAATGGAACCAAGTTGAAAAACATTATTCTGGATACTATCCAGGAGAACTTTCCCAACCTAGCAAGGCAGGCCAATATTCAAATCCAGGAAATACAGAGAATACTGCAAAAATATTCCTCAACAAGAACAATCCCAAGGCACATAATCGTTAGATTCACCAGGGTTGAAATGAAGGAAAAAATGCTAAGGGCAGCCAGAGAGAAAGGTTGGGTTACCCACAAAGGGAAACCCATCAGACTCACACTGGATCTCTTGGTAGAACCCCTACAAGCCAGAAGAGAGTGGGGGCCAACATTCAACATCCTTAAAGAAAAGAACTTTCAACCCAGAATATCATATCCAGCCAAACTAAGCTTCATCAGTGAAAGAGAAATCAAATTGTTTACAGATGTGAAATTGCTGAGAGATTTTGTCACCACCTGGCCTGCCTTACAAGAGCTCCTGAAGGAAGCACTAAACATGGAAGGGAACAACTAGTACCAGATACTGTAAAAACATACCAAATGGTAAAGACCATCAACACAGTGAAGAAATGGCATCAATTAATGAGCAAAAGAACCAGTTAGTATCAAAATGGCAAGATCAAATTCACACATAAAAACATGAACCTTAAAGGTAAATGGGCTAAATGCCCTAATCAAAAGGAACAGACTACTGACAAATTGGATAAAGAGTCAAGATCTACTGGTGTGCTGTATTCAGGAGACCCATCTCACGTGCAAAGACACACATAGGCTCAAAATAAAGGGAGGAGGAAGATTTACCAAGCAAATGGAGAGAAAAAAAAAAGTAGGAGTTGCAATCCTAGTCTCTGATAAAACAGACTTTAAACCAACAAAGATCAAAAGAGACAAAGAAGGGCATTATATAATGATTAAATGATCAATGCAACAAGAACAGCTAACTATCCTAAATATATATGCACCCAATACAGGAGCACCCTGATACATAAAGCAAGTTCTTAATTACCTACAAAGAGATTTAGATTCCCACACAGTAATAGTGGGAGACTTAAACACTCCACTGTCAATACTGGACAGATCAATGAGACAGAAAATTAACAAGGATATCCAGAACTTGAATTCAGAGCTGGACCAAGCGCACCTAATAGACATCTACAGAACTCTCCACCCCAAATCCACAGAATATACATTCTTCTCAGCACCATATCACACTTACTCTAAAATTGACCATGTAATTGGAAGTAAATCACTCCTCAGCAAAGATGAAAGAAAGAAATTATAACAAACAGACTCTCAGACCACAATCAAATTAGAACTCAGGATTAAGAAACTCACTCAAAACTGCACAACAAAATGGAAACTGAACAACCTGCCCCTGAATGACTACTGGATAAATAATGAAATGAAGGCAGAAATAAAGATGTTTTTTGAAACCAATTAGAACAAAGACACAATGTACCAGAATCTCAGGGACACATTTAAAGCAGTGTCTAGAGGGAAATTTATAGCACTAAATGCCCACATGAGAAGTGAGGAAAGATCTAAAATTGACACCTTAACATCACAATTTAAAGAACTAGAGGATAAAGATCAAACAAACTCAAAATCTAGCAGAAGACAAGAAATAACTAAGATCAGAGCAGAACTAAAGAAAATAGAGACACAAAAAAACCCTTCAAAAAATCAATGAATCCAGGAGCTGGTTTTTTGAAAAGATCAACAAAACAGATAGACTGCTAGCTGGACTAATAAAAAAGAAAAGAGAGAAGAATCGAATAGATGCAATAAAAAATGATAAAGGGGCTATCACCACTGATTCCACAGAAATACCAACTACCATCAGAGATTACCAGAAACACCTCTATGCACATAAACCAGTAAATCTAGAACAAATGGATAAATTTCTGGACACTTACACTCTCCCAAGACTAAATCAGGAAGAATTTGAATCCCTGAATAGAACAATAACAAGGTCTGAAGTTGAGGCAGCAATTAATAGCCTATCAACCAAAACAAGTCCAGGACCAGATGGGTTCACAGGCGAACTCTACCAGAGGTACAAGGAGGAGCCGGCACCACTCCTTCTGAAACTATTCCAAACAATACAAAAAGAGGGAATCATCCCTAACTCATTTTATGAGACCAACATCATCCTGATATCAAAACCTGGCAGAGATACAACTAAAAAAGAAAATTTCAGGCCAATATCCATGATGAACATTGATGCAAAAATCTTCAATAAAATACTGGTAAACCGAATCCAATAGCACATCAAAAAGCTCATTCATCACAATCAAGTCAGCTTCATCCCAGGGAAGCAAGGCTGGTTCAACATATGCAAATCTATAAACATAATCCATCACTTAAACAGAACCAAAGACAAAAACCACATGATTATCTGAATAGATGCAGAAAAGGCCTTCAACAAAATTCAACAGCCCTTTATGCTAAAAACGCTCCATAAAACTACATATCAGTGGAACGTATCTCAAAATAACAAAAGCTATTTATGACAAACCCACAGCCAATATCATACTGAATAGGCAGAAACTGGAAGCATTCCCTTTGAAATCTGTGCTCTCTCTCACTGCTCCTATTCAATATAGTATTGGAAGTTCTGGCCACAGCAATCAGGCAAGAAAAAGAAATAAAGCATATTCAACTAGGAAAAGAGGAAGTCAAATTGTCCCTATTTGCAGATGACATGATTGTATATTTACAAGACCCCATCTACTCAGCCCAAAATCTCCTTAAGCTGGTAAGCAACTTCAGCAAAGTCTCGGGATTCAAAATCAATGTGCAGAAATCACAAGCATTCCTATAAACCAATAACAGATAAACAGAGAGCCAAATCATGAGTGAACTCCCATTCACAATTGCTACAAAGAGAATAAAATACCTAGAAATACAACTAACAAGGGATGTGAAGGACCTCTTTAAAAAGAAGCACAAACCACTGCTCAAGGAATTAAGAGAGGACACAAACAGATGGAAAAACATTTCATGCTCATGGTTAGGAAGAATCAATATTGTGAAAATGGCCATACTGCCCAAAGTAATTTATAGATTCAATGCTATCCCCAATAAGCTACCATTGACTTTCTTCACAGAACTGGAAAAACCAACTTAAACTTCACACAGAACCAAAAAAGAGCCCGCATAGCCAAGACAATCCTAACCAAAACAACGACAACAACAAAAAACAAAGCTGGAGGCATCACACTACCTGACTTCAAACTATACTAAAAGGCTACAGTAATCAAAACAGCATGGTACTGGTACCAAAACAGAGATATAGACCAATGAAACAGAACAGAGGCCTCGGAAGTAATGCCACACATCTACAACCATCTGATCTTTGACAAACCTGACAAAAACAAGCAATGGGGAAAGGATTCCCTGTTTAATAAGTGGTGTTGGAAAAACGGGCTAGCCATATGCAGAAAGCTAAAACTGGACCCCTTCCTTACACCTTATACAAAAATTAACTCCAGATGGATTAAATATTTAAACATAAGACCTAACACCATAAAAATCCTAGAATAAAACCTAGGCAATACCATTTAGGACACAGGCATAGGCCAGGACTTCATGACTAAACCACCGACAGCAATGGCAACAAAACCCAAAATTGACAAATGGGATCTAATTAAACTTAAGAGCTTCTGCACAGCAAAATAAACAATCATTAGAGTGAACTGGCAACCAATAGAATGGGAAAAAATTTTTGCAATCTCTCCATCTGACAAAGGGCTAATATCTAGAATCTACCACGAACTTAAATAAATTTAGAAGAAAAAAACAACCCCATCGAAAAGTGCGCAAAGGATATGAACAGACACTTTTCAAAAGAAGACATTTATGCAGCCAACAAACATGCTCATCATCACTGGTCATTGGAGAAATGCACATCAAAACCACATTAAGGTGGTTAGAATGGCGATCATTAAATAATCTGGAGGCAACAGATGCTAGAGAGGATGTGGAGAAACAGGAACGCTTTTACACTATTGGTGGGAGTGTAAATTAGTTCAACCATTGTGGAAAACAGTGTGATGATTCCTCGAGGATCTAGAAATAGAAATACCATTTGACCCTGCAATCCCATTACTGGGTATTTACCCAAAGGATTGCAAATTCATCTATTATAAAGACACATGCACACATATGTTTATTGTGGCACTGTTTACAATAGCAAAGACTTGGAACCAACCCAAATGCCCATCAATGAAAGACTGGATAAAGAAAATGTGGCACATATATATCATGAAATACTATGTAGCCATAAAAAAGGATGAGCTCATGTCCTTTGCAGGGACATGGACGAATCTGGAAACCATCATTCTCAGCAAACTGACACAAGAACGGAAAACCAAATACCGCATGTTCTCACTCATAAGTGGGTGTTGAACAATGAGAACACACGGACACAGGGAGGGAAACATTACACACCGAGGCCTGCTGCCGGGTGGTGGGGGAGCTAGCGGAGGGATAGCAGTAGGTGGGGGGATTGGGGAGGGATAAGATTAGGACAAATACCTAATGTAGATGACAGGGGGATAGATGCAGCAAACCACCATGGTATGTGTATACCTGTGTAACAATCCTGCAAGATCTGCACATGTACCCCAGAACTTAAAGTATAATAATAATAAAAAAAGAACTTTGCATGCTGTTTCTTTTTTCATTTCCCAAGTCTCTTTACTCTCTGCTCAAGCTAGGCTGCATTTAGTTCCCACGTGTCTGGTTCTTCCCTCTGGCAAGAAGATAAACAGTACTTTCTCTGTCTCCCTCTTAGCCCCATTCCTCTTCAATCTAGGATTGAAATCTGAAATGGAATCCTCATTCTTTGTGATTTGTCTCATAACTGCCTTGATCAACAAAATGGTTAATCATGCATTTATCTGCCAAAGAAGCTGATAGCTGCTCTCATTGTACTTCATTCACCTATTTTTGGAAAATGTAGATACTTTTAAATATCAAAAATGAGTGTCTTGGGGCCCTTCATAAATGTAAAACATGCCTGTCTTCTACCTTGTGAACTATAATGATCAAAAGTTTAGATTTCATCACTCATCAGGCCTGGCCCGGTACCCCTATTATATATTCTCAGGGGGCCCTATACCTTTCCTTTATTGCTGTCTTCACTGTTATTCTCAATCATTTGTGTGATTATCTGCTAAACAACTGAATTCTTAACCCTGTACCTGCCATCACTCTCCAATTTGCTACTTGTTATCCAAAATATGAATGGAAGGCAGTATATTACACAAGCATCACACCGAATATTCAGCAGTATACCGAGAGATAACATTTCAACTCACGGCAAAGGCAAACAAGAATGAAGATGCACTATAGGCATATGCTCCAGATGCAGATGGGCTGACAGCCTGCAGGCACCACAGAAAACAAATGAAAGAACTTCTGCTGGGATTGCAGAGTCACTGCAGAAGATTATTAACATGCCAGAACCTCCTGAGCAACAGAGCCACAAGAGACATCTCAGTGGAAAAGGCTGCTTGGCTTCAACTCTAATAACCTGAACATGATGGAGGGCAATTAGCCTCAAGCTGTGGCCTCCAGGGTGTGCTTTTGGTTACCTTGCAGCAGGCATGCCTTCCTCCTGTGGTCCAGAGCAGCCCCACACTGCTTCACCATCCATGCACCCCACTTCCCCAGGAAGAATCAAGTTTCTCCTCTCCTGTCACAAACTATAACATACTAAATATTTTTTTCTCCTGATGACAAATCAATTAGTTGTGGCTTATTATAAACCCCTTTTGTGCTTCTTCTTAGGTCATGGAAATCAAGACTAGAACAAATAATGAAGTGCTCTAGGATAAAAGAGAACTGAATTCTAATCCACTGTGCAAATCTCAAGTATTTGAATAGCATTATCACTCTGCTATGACCTGGCTTTTGTCTTGAGCAAGTCACATTGTGAGGCCTGTTTCTTCAGCTATTAAATGAGGAAGCCATCTATTTCAAGGTTACTTGGGCTAGATTTTCAGCTAGGGTAGACTCTCTAGGACAGAATTGATCAAACTGGGCTTGTAGCCATTTGGTTGGTCATAAAACCAATTTTTGTAATGGATTGGAATACGTAAGAATACATTGCACAGAACAAGAGTATTTGTCTTTAAACTCTTGTTCTATATGTGAGTTGGGTGGTAAACATATTTCTTATTGTTAATAGAAGTAAACATGTTTTTAAAACTCTGAGCTACAAATACAGAAAATAGATTAGTGGTTGTGCAGGGCTAGAAGTAGGAATCGGGAGTGACTATAAATGGATTTAAGAATTTTTTCTTTGCTTTGTTTCTTAGTTTGCAAAGAAACTAAGAAAATTGAAAAAAGATTTGATGAAATGCTAACGAAAAAGGACAACTTAGAGAGGACTATAAGTGAATTGATGGAGCTGAAAAACACAACACAAGAACTTCACGAAGCATGCACAAGTTTCAACAGCCGAATTGACCAAGCAGAAGAAAGGATATCAGAGGTCGAAGATCAAATCAATGAAATAAAACAAGAAGGCAAGATTAGAGAAAAAAAGGGTAAAAAGGAAGGAACAAAGTCTTCAACAGCCGAACTGACCAAGCAGAAGAAAGGATATCAGAGGTAGAAGATCAAATCAATGAAATAAAATGAGAAGGCAAGATTAGAGAAAAAAGGGTAAAAAGGAGTGAACAGAGTCTCCAAGAAATATTGGACTATGTGAAAAGACCTAATCTATGTTTGATAGGTGTACCTGAATGTGATGAAGAGAATGAATCCAAGCTGGAAAATACTCTTCAGGATATCATCCAGGAAAACTTCCCCAACCTAGCAAGGTAGGCCAATATTCAAGTCCAGGAAATACAGAGAACACCACAGAGATATTCCTCAAGAAGAGCAACCCCAAGGCACATGATCGTCAGATTCACCAGGGTTGAAATGAAAGAGGAAATGCTAAGGGCAGCCAGAGAGAAAGGTTGGGTTACCCACAAAGTGAAGCCCATCAGACTCACAGCAGATCTCTAAGCAGAAACCCTACAAGCCAGAAGAGAGTATGGGCCAATATTCAACATCCTTAAAGAAAAGAACTTTCAACCCAGAATTTCATATCCAGCCAAACTAAGCTTCATAAGTGAAGGAAAAATAAAATCCTTTGTGAACCAGCAAGTACTCAGAGATTTCATCACTACCAGGCCTGCTTTACAAGAGCTCCTGAAAGAGGCACTACACATAGAAAGGAATAACCAGTACCAGCCACTCTAAAAACATACCAAATGGTAAAGAGCATCAACACAATGAAGAATCTGCATTGACTAATGGGCAAAAGAGCCAGCTAGCATCAAAATGGCAGTATCAAATTCATACATAACAATATTAACCCTAAATGTAAATAGACTAAATGCCCGAATCAAAAGACACAGACTGGCAAATTGGATAAGAAGCCAAAACCCATCGGTGTGCTGTATCCAGGAAACTCATCTCACATGCAAGGATACACAAAGGCTCAAAATCAAAGGATGGAGGAAGATTTACCAAGCAAATGGAAAGAAAAAAAAAGCAGGAGTTGCAATTCTCGTCTCTGATAAAATAGACTTTAAACCAACAAAGATCAAACGAGACAAAGAAGGACATTATATAATGGTAAAAGGATCAGTGCAACAAGAGCTAATGATCCTAAATATATACGCACCCAATACAGGAGCACCCAGATACATAAGGAAAGTTCTTAATGACTTACAAAGAGACTTAGACTCCCACACAATAATAGTGGGAGACTTTAACACCCCATTGTCAACATTAGACAGATCAACCAGACAGAAAATTAATAAGGATATTCAGGACTTGAACTCAGACCTGGAACAAACAAACCTAATAGACGTTTACAGAACTCTCCACCCTAAATCTACAGAATATACATTCTTCTCAGCACCACATCACACCTACTCTAAAACTGACCACATAATTGGAAGTAAATCACTCCTCAGCAAATGCAAAAGAATGGAAATCATAACAGTCTCTCAGACCACAGTGCAATCAAGTTAGAACTCATAATTCAGAAACTAACTCAGAACCGCACAGCTTCATGGAAACTGAACAATGGACTCTTGAATGCTGACTGGATAAACGATGAAATGAAGGCAGAAATAAAGATGTTCTTCAAAACCAGCGAGAAGAAAGACACAATGTACTAGAATCTCTGGGGACACATGTAAAGCAGTCTCTAGAGGAAAATATATAGCAATAAATGCTCACATGAGAAGAAAGGAGAGATCTAAAATTGACACCCTATTGTCAAAATAGAAAGAGCTAGAGGAGCAAGATCAAAAAAACTCAAAACCTAGCAGAAGACAAGAAATAACTAAGATCAGAGCAGAACTGAAGGAGATAGAGACATAAAAAACCCTTCAAAAAAAAATCAGTAAATCCAGGAGCTGGTTTTTTGAAAAGATCAACAAAATAGACAGACAACAAGACAGATTAATAAAAAAGAAAAAAAAGAAAAACAAAAAAGATGAAAAAAAAAAAAAAAAAAAAAAAAAAAAAAAAAAGAAAACCAAAAAAAAAACAAAAAAAAAAAAAAAAACGATAAAGGGGATATCACCACAGATTCCACAGAAATTCAAACCATCATCAGAGATTATTACAAACAACTCTATGCACATAAACTAGTAAACCTGGAAGAAATGGATAAATTCCTGGACACTTGCCTTCTCCCAAGTCTAAACCAGGAAGAAGTCGAAACCCTGAATAGACCAATAACAAGGTTGGAAGTTGAGGCAGCAATTAAGAGCCTACCACCCAAAAAAAGCCCAGGTCCAGATGGGTTCACAGCCGAACTCTACCAGACATACAAAGAGGAGCTGGTACCATTCCTTCTGAAACTATTCCAAATAATCCAAAAAGAGGGAATCCTTCCCAGATCATTTTATGAGACCAACATCATCCAGATACCAAAACCCGGCAGAGACTCAACAAGAAAAGAAAACTTCAGGCCAATATCCATGATGAACATAGATGCAAAAATCTTCAATAAAATACTGGCAAGCCGATTGCAACAGCACATCAAAAAGCTTATCCACCACGATCAAGTAGGATTCATCCCAGGGATGCAAGGCTGGTTCAACATACGCAAGACTATAAACGTAATTCACCACATAAACAGAACCAAAGACAAAAACCACATGATTATTTCAATTGATGCAGAGAAGGCCTTTGACAAAATTCAACAGCACTTTATGCTAAAAACTCTCAATAAACTAGGTATCAGCAGAACGTTTCTGAAAACAATAAAAGCTATTTACAACAAACGCACAGCCAATATCATACTGAATGTGCAAAAACTGGAAGCATTCCCTTTGAAATCTGGTACTAGACAAGGATACCCTCTCTCACCACTCCTATTCAATATAGTACTGGAAGTTCTAGCTAGAGCAATCAGGCAAGAAAAAGAAATAAAGGGTATTCAAATAGGAAAGGAGGAAGTCAAATTGTCTCTATTTGCAGATGACATGATTGTATATCTACAAGACCCTGCTGTCTCAGCCCAAAATCTCCTGAAACTGATAAGCAACTTCAGCAAAGTCTCAGGATACAAAATCAATGTGCAAAAATCACAAGCATTCCTATACACCTATA